>ML784232.1:1762273-1774115 GCA_009831015.1 Picea engelmannii | reverse complement strand
TAGTGTTATTGGTAAGCTCTCAATTCTTATGCTTTTAGTGTGTGCACACGAGATTTCAGTAAAATTCTTATCCACGATGATATACATGTAGGAACACCTGAATTCATGGCCCCCGAACTTTATAAACAAGAATACAATGAGTTGGGTTACATTTACTCCTTTGGAATGTGCTTGCTGGAAATGATAACTTCTGAGTATCCATACAGCAAGTGTAGCACAAATTTTCAAGAGAATCACCACTGTAAGATATATTCTTATCGCTGCTTCCATGTGAACTAGTTCATAACCATGAATACAAATTACTATACATTCCATCACTTGAATGTACGGTTTTGTTGTCCTCACCAAGAATCCCAATTCACACATGGAGTCCACTTTCTGTCAAGCATATCATATTGATGTTATCAATATGTTTAGTATTCCCCGAGCTTCTCACCATTGAACCATAAACCAAATAGTTTGTCTTTAGAGTATAATTTACTCATATCTGAAACTAGGCCATTTTCATTATAAGTTGAATGCAAGTATGAGTATTTCAATGAATTGAATTGACATATTAACTAGGGAGGGTGAGTATTTCAATGAATTGACATATTAACTAAACAGGGACTAGCTGCCTTGCAGCTATTTCCTATTTCCCTTGTTTAGTTATTTCCCTTGTTTAATGGAGGCTTCAACGGTATTATGAAACGGTTTATGCTTAGGTTCTTATATTTTTTTTTAGTTATTTCCCTTGTTTAATGGAGGCTTCAACGGTATTATGAAACGGTTTATGATTATATATATATATATATATATATATATATATATATATATATATATTTTAAGATCTCGAAGTTTTGAGGAGTAAAATTATGGAAAAGAATGTATAGTAGATCTAATTAATTCACTGAAATATGTAAAAATGAAATCTCACTTTTCTAAATTTTATCTTAAATATATATTGGAAGCATACAAATTCTAAAAATAAACTTGAAACATATTTTGATGTACAATGTCTGCACCCAATTTTGAGTGGCTCTAGATATTTGTGCCGAACTTTGTCTCAAGCATGATGTGGAAACTCAATACAGTAACTGGGCTTCCTAATGAAGTCGGGAATTCGGGCATGTTGTAGTTCAATTTGACATTTTGTAGTCTCTCGTTCAAAAAAATCAAAGTTGATTTAAAAGCTACATAAATCATTATTTTCATTGTCATAGTTGCACGGTAAAAATTAGCATACTCATCATAAGGTACGGTAATAAAAAAAAAATTGGTAAACTTACACCAAAATCTTTGAAAAAACACCATGCTCATCTCATAAATAACCTTCTTGTAAAGGCTGCCCATTGTAATGCACTGCATCGTAAGCATCGTAACGACTGACTCATCTCATCTCTTGACTTTTATATTAGTTTTGTGTTGACATGGAAATTTTATCCTAGTTTTAATGTTTAACTTAACAAGTAGAAAAACAAAAATTTTAATATAATAAAAATAGTATTTTTTTAACTCCTCATTGGTCAAAAAATTGATAATGTTATTGCAGTTTTCACATATTTCGAGACCTTCAATTAATTAATGAAGAAATACAGTTTTTTAACTCCTCATCCTTATTTTTGCTGGTTTTCAATGTACTTATGATGTTACACGGTATCCAAAATGTCCCACTTGATCTCCAAAATTCAAAATGCACAGTCACCATTCTTTCCATTCTAAATAAACCCAATACCTCAAAGTGTGCTTTAATGGCCCCGATTTATGCGTTCAACGGCTCTACTGAAGCCAAAATTCACTTCAACACGAAGCCCAAAACCCTGTTTAAAATAAAACTATTAATAAACAACTAAGTCAAATTTTATTTAGAGTTAAAAAATAAGATATTATCCACAGATTTTAGAGTTCTTAATTATTAAGAACATGTGTTTTCTCTTAAGAGGTCACAGGTTCAAATCCGGAGGGGGGTTAGGGTATGTATACCTTCATAGACTTTACCAGTCAAATCGTTGGGCGGAGGGGGGTCCCTTGTCCCACAAACAAGGGGGTCTCATACACCAATTTGGTACGTTGGCTTGACCGTGACCTTAAAAATAGATTATTATTATTATTATTATAATATTTATGTTTTGGTCATGTGATCAATGGTTGAGAAACTTAGATCTCAATTTCTTTGGTTCATATGGACCCTTCACACGCGTCTGTCAATTAATTGATCTCCCCCTTAGGTCGGCTATGCTTGTATTTTATTTTATAGTTTTTGTTTGGTTTCATCGAATGTGAAATTGGAATAGGGTCACATGGTAAGTCCAACTTTCTACCTCGCTTTGACCTACCACATCCCCAACGGAAATAGCAACTTCACAAAGTTGTGTGATGATCTTGCATGGGTGATACAAAATGAATATATTAAATATTTTTTTTATTATTTTATTATTTTAAAGTATTTAGGATCAATATTACTTAGCAAACATGTTTAAAGATTTTTTTACTAAAAACTTTTCTCAGTCAAAAGATCAAATCAAAACAAAATTCTTAACCAACTATTCATTATTATTAATTAAAAAAAACAAATCAAAACAAAAATTTTAACAAATTACTTTACTTTTATTAATATTTTTATCATCATAAAATTAATATAATAACATGAGATAAGTAGGAATACTGTGGATATGGACTCATGGCATATGGCATAGCAAGATTTTGCAAAAGACATTACATAAAGTTAATTAAGTGTTGAATGAGGATAGGTCGGTGAGTAGAGAGGGTGCGTATTATGTAATAAATAATATGTTTTTGTTAAATAATTTAATTGAGTTTAGATAATAATAAAAAATAATTTTGATAATTAAAGTTTATAAATTTTAATATTGTAAATAATTTTTTAAGTTTTTATTTTTATTAAAATAATTATCAATTTTAATTTTAATAATTTAAATTTATAATATAAAAAAATTATAGTTGATTTAAAAGCTACATAAATCGTTATTTTCATTGTCATAGTTGCACGGTAAAAATTAGCATACTCATCATACGGTACGGTAATAAAAAAAATTTGGTAAACTTACACCAAAATCTTTGAAAAAACACCATGCTTATCACATAAATAACCTCCTTGTAAAGGCTGCCCATTGTAATGCACTGCACGTAACGACTGAGTCATCTCTTATCTTCTTACTAAGAGTTAAACTAGGTGTCTTATTGTAGACTTGACATATCACTTACCCATAAATGCATGTCACCGAATCAAGTACATAGATAAATGCATGTCACCTAATCACATGTACACAAATAAATGCTGGTCAATTTTAAACGATTGTACATTGAAATCAGATCAATCTCTCTTAAATGCAATCTTTCCCGGTGTGCACATAAATAAAGTTAATTATTTTTTTTTCCTCTTATAAATTATTATTTTTTCACGAGTAGTTTTTTTTTCTTATAAATTTATTGTGGTGCTTAAAATGAAATCAGTTCAATCTCCGTTAAACGCAATCTTGCCAGGTGTGCACATAAATAAAGTTAATTGATTTTTTTCTCTTATAAATTATTTCTTCACAAGTTTTTATTTTTTCTTATAAATTTATTGTGGTGCATAAATTTTTTTTATATACATAAATTTAGTTTTTAGTTTATCTTATAAATTTATTTAAATTTAGTTTTATTTTATAAATTTATTTAAATTTAGTTTTATTTTGTAAATTTATTTAAGTTTAGTTTTAGTAAAGCTTTGTTAAGCATGGAATAGAATTTTATTTTAGTAACTTAAAATATGTTTAAATTTCGAGTTCCAAAATAAATTATGTTAAATAATAAAATGTGCATAACAAAAAAAAAGTAGTTGGCTATGTATTAAGTAGTTGGCTATGTATTAGATAATGTGAAGATATATTTTGTTTAAGTATGTTAATGTGAAAAAAACAATAAAATAAGAGTAAATATTTTTTTTTAATATTATTTATTAATTTAGTAAACATTAATAACATGATGGTATTTCTCCGCATAGAGTGCCACGTAGAGAAGATGGGTCACGCGGTGATGAGATGGGCAGAGGCTTAAATACGGGTCACCCACTCCCATCTCCTCACCATTAAGATGGGAGCAAGCCCGAGCTGCCAAGGCTTTGGGACGAGGCCTCTCGCGCACGTGGAGAGGACAGGTGCACATGGAACTAAAGGATCAACCTTAATGGCCAAGCCTGTCACGCTCACAGCCGTGTTTATCAGTAGCTATGTGAGAGATGCATTGTATTGTGAGGTTGTCCAGACGAAGTTTGAAATTCTGGGGAGCAGGTGCAGCGCTAGCCTCCAAGCTGACGTTCTGGTTACAGTCCTTATTATACATATGCCAAGGGAAAGAGGCCGGCCTCACAGAGGCGCAACATGGTATGAATTTGACTCTAGAAGGAAGCACCAACAGAAATTCGAGAAGGTGTTGTCCATAGCGCGAAAGCAATGAGCCCGTAAGACCAGGAAGCCTAGGACGACTCCCATGGCTTATGTGGAGGAGATTGTTCTGAAAGAACCCTTCCAGGTTCCTCCAGAACATCTCCTCTTCACTGTGCCAGATAATTGGGATCTGCCAGCATGCTTTCTGGAAGAAACTAGGCCACGGGCAACTTCACTGACGCATAGTCACAAGGAGGGCGACAGAGAATGGGAGCCTACCACCTGTTATGTTGAAGAGGAGTCCCCGGTCGATACGGAAGCAAATATGAACCCATCAGTAGACCAACTTTCAAAGGAAGTGGACCAGCAACAAGCTAGGAGAGGACAACAGTATGGGCACGAGAGTGAAGACACAGAGGACATCCAAGCAAAAGAGGGTGGCAGGGCTCTGGAGCCACTCCCCCTCTCCTTTACTCAGGAAGAACGGCACGACCAGCCTCCACGGCTCCACCTGGACCACCTGGTGTTGATTGTTTTATGCAAAGAGCCAGGTGGACGACCAAATCCACCGAGCCCTCCAAATCCACCAGCGCCTCAACATGTTGTATGATGCCTATTCAAACACATCACCTGGGAGACGTTGCCCAACATGTGCTCATCCCTTCAAGATTCCAGCCAGCTCAGGAAGAAATGACGAAGTTGATGAAGGCACCGGGTAATTGCTACTGTGAATGTTATGATCAGAAGTTTGATTTTGTTTAGATCTAGAACTTTAGCCCTGTTAGACTTACATTATGCTGCCAGTCGTAAGCTTTGGCAACAGTTTCAGACTCATGGCTGCCATCCGTCCTGGTTTCCTTCGGGCAGGACAGATGGCAGACCGGTCTTTTTGCAAACAAGCTACATAGGAAGCCAATTGTCTCGATTTCCTTCTGTTAGACGAGACAACTGTCATTCCAAACATTATTGTAAACCTGCTATGCAATACAAATAGGGTCCACCTCTCTTTTTACTTAAAAGAAAAATAACATAATGGTATTTATAATACTACTCAAACAAATTTAAAATTTAAATTATTATTATTAATTAATTATTATATGAAAAAAATTTAATATTAAATAAATTTTTAATATGTACGATAGTTAATAAAAATCTATGCACATCATGAACATTATATATACAATCTATTATATATATATATATAATTTTATTAGAAACACCATAATGCAAAAGGATGGTAATTAAAATCATATATATAATTTTATTAGAAACACCATAATGATGGTTTTGCAAAAGGATGGTAATTGCTTTAATGACCATGTTTGAATCAAAGCTATAAACCATAAATGCTTTTATATACACACAATAGTGTTAACTCAATTTTACATGATGAAAAGTTAATATATAATTAAGTGTTCAACTTATACTATGAAGTTGTAATAGTTTCTCTTTGATTGATTGATTATATATATATATATATATATATATATATATATATATATATATATATATATATATATTTATTTATTTATTTATTTTGAAACTATAAAGTTATTACTCATAGTTGGTTGTAATTATAAAATTATTACCTATGATTGTAAACATTGAATAACATATATCTTTTATTTGTATTTTTTTAATTTTTTTTATTCTTCTTTTATTTTATTTTTCATTACATATCATTGGAATTTGATTTGATTTTTTTCATTTAAGTTTAAAAATTTATTTTATTCATTCATAAGTGTATTTAATTTATTTAATATCATCAATAACTTTATACATTTGTAAAGATATATTATAACTAAATAACAAGAAGGTGAAAGGTATTAGTTAATAGTAATATATATAGTAGTTAATAAGCAATGACGTGACAAGGATAATGATGATAAAGTGACGTGCAAGAGAAGTATATAGTGATATAGTGGGATAAGGAGACAAAGATGACAAATATGTTTACTCTAAAATTGTTATAATTATTTAGAATATGGACAATATGAAATTGTATGGGTAAATAAAGTAGATTTCTTTTTCAAAATTACTAGATAAACACATGTGAAAATTCATAGTATTAATAGTATTAATAAATGGTAAATGACTCTATGTAAGTAGATGATAGGGCTTGGTTAGAATCATATAAAGTAACCAATCTCATTATTCATAAGAGTGAAGAATGTATCATCATTGCATGAAAGGAAGTGGCAACTTGCAAGGTAGCAAGAGGTGAGCTTCATGAGGAGGTCTACGAATTTTAAATTTTCCATAGTGCTTATGTTAGGAATGGCAGGTAGTGATGAGTCCTTCTCATAATACTTGTGTATTATATGATGTGCATGTGAGAAGATTTGTGAATTTTCTAGTGATACTTATTCTCAGATATGGAAGGAGGGAAGGTCATGTGGAAATTTACTATTGGGAAACAAAACACTACCTAATTAATGGAGAATTTGGTGTGGCTTACCTTTGAAATTTAGCTAACGTAGGAGCTTAGCTTATACAGTTGGGTCACTTCTATACTTAAGTGTAAGTGGGAAGGAGTCTAGACCCTAGAGAGAGTGTAGTGTCGATCTTACCACAACAAAAGTTGTGAATTGTATTTAATCATTATCTAAGTTAGTCTGGTGATATTGACAATGTAACATTGTAATGGGTGCTTACGTTTAGTTCCACGTTCTTACAAACATTCAAAGGGATATTGTAATTGGGCCTATGTTGTGAAACTAGACCTTGAGTTTAGGATGATAAGCAACATATTGTGACAATATRTTTAAATGTATAATAATCGGTGATGGCATGYRTATTGTCAAACTAGAGAGATAATCATAGTCAATAATGATTGATTATAATTATCAAGTTATCTGAGGTGGAATGCTATATGAGACTTAATGAAATTTATATCAAACTCAATACAAGATGCACTTAAATAGAGAACCAATGATGACCTAAGGTTATAACTAGTAGTTACATCAATAGACTATACTTAAAATATGGGGGTCCTATATGAAACTTAGGATGAATAAATATATAAGAGAACCGTGTATTTCCATTAATTAAGTTACAAGTGGTAATTACATAGAGTCGGGATACAATAAGGTTCCTCCTAAATAGGGGTAGTGCAATCAGTGTATTAATAGCCTCAACATGTTTTAATAAATTTAAGGTCCAGTGGGAGCAGTATAGCACAAGGTTTTCTACCAGGGAAGATACATGGAATTTGTGTCATAAATTCTCCACATAATGTGAATGATCATAAATTCGGGACGAAGTTTCTTGAAGGGTGGGTGTATGTAATGCCCCATATTTTGACCTTAGGTAGTTAGAACATTGTAGTTTACTATTCTTAATAATTCAAACTTTATCATTTGTTTGGAGTCAGTTAGACTTTGTTAGACATTGAGATGTGTACATCTATACCTATTTGTATGTTACATGATATATGCTCATGACAAAGATAGTTATTTGATTGTTTAAACATGAAAATTAAAATGAGTAAGTTCGGTACATGTATATTAATTCAAGTTATGTTGTGAATGTATAATAGATGCAATGCATGATGTAAATAGGAATACATTTCTTAATTGAGTGTCAATGCAAATATGGATTCTTATATAAATTTGTGATTGTATCTGCATCAATATGAGTTATTGGTGAACTAACCTATAGGTTGATTAGCTATGTGATAGCCAAATGACTATAGTATTGAGGTAACTTGGATGTCATAGACATCGAGAAGATATTGTATGCTATAAGTTGTACTTACTATTTAATTTATGATTCAAAATATTACTATGATCTATGGTAAGTGTGGTTTTGACAGGATGCACAGCTTGCCCAGAGTGGATGTTTGATGATGCGACTCTAAGAACAGTAGTTTCACAGTATGGCTTGATGTAGGGTGTTGACCCTAGTTCTATGAGGAAGGGTGGAGGTATTTCCCATTGTTTATCCTCTGAAACTTGGAGTTGTGGAAGGGCTGTGTGAATTCACGCTCCCTTAGATGTGTGATGGAGACTGCCAATTTCCTGTTGGGGAAGTTTGGTCGAGATATATGACACTTTTGCTTACAGGTTCTGTCTGGAGTTAGGTCAATATAGTTGATACTCCAGCTTAGTCCAACAGAGGAAATGATAGGATGGAAGGTGGAAGTAGGTTAGGAAGGAAGGATGCTTCGATGTTAGTTGAGAATATTGATTAGGGATTAGAGATGCCACTATTGTTTACTCACTTGGTTTCTACCATGTTTAAAACCCTATTTCGATTTTCTATTGATATTTTAAGTGTGATAATGAGTTATTTATGAATTAATGTAATTTTGTTCGTTAAGATTATTAAATTATGCATTACTTGATCTATTGTCCTACATGTCTCGGTGTGATCATATAAGAGCTATGCACTAGAGGAAATGCATGTTTATCATTAGTACATGCATGAGATATGTGTCCACTAGCTACACACACATACCCTACACATGTACACTTGTACAATTAATGAATGTATTAATCATTTAAGTAGATTATTAACTATTTAACTGAATGTTTATTGTTATGTAAATTATATTGTATACAAAATATCTAGAAGCATTAAATACCTTCTTTTCCTTTGATTGATTGTTGGTATGATGAATTAAATGAGGGTGGTGGGTTTTCATGTACATTTTGGGGAAATTTTCCAACTTGCATTTATTAGCTAGCATGAGAAAAAAGACTTTGCATTTTATTGATTGTTGTTTAATGCAAGTCATTTATATTTTAGTTTTATTTTAAATCTTTTCCCAAAAATCTAGATAAGGAAGGTTGATGGATAATAATGAGGGTGGTTGAGGAGACTTGGGGAAGGGTGTATGGAAACTTGATAAATAGGGAGAAGAGATGGGGAGGGAGGAGCATGATGAGAGGTTTTGAAATCCTTGGAAGATATATTTCTTATGATGGTTTTCTTTGAGCATTTGTGCTTTACTGTTCTTGGAGTCACGGGCATGGAGGGCCAAGAAACTAAAGAGTTTCTTGGAGGTAGGAAGCCGACTAGACTCCTAGTTGGCTGGGCAGATTCTGTTGTTTCCCTTTGGGCAAGTGAAAGAAAAACGAATGCTTGGAAGCACCTTCCTACTACTAGCAGGACTACATTGCAAATGGTCATATTCAACAAACTAGGGAGGAGGTATTTCAATTGGTATATTTTGTTATGTTTGTATTTAAATATTTTAATAGTAAAATTATATTCTTATTTATCTCATCCTCTTATTTAGATTCGTATATTTGGATTCAAATTTGAAATATTTAGCACTAGAATATATTGTAGGTTATTCCATGTACAAAAGCATAAAATTTTATTAAATTTTGTTTATACTCAATGCATATGTTTAACTTAGAAAATATTATTTCATAGTACCCCATTGAGAGGTGCTACAAAAGGTGGTTTTCCTACACTTGCTAATTTGAGTTTTAGTTAAAAAGGGAAAAGAGGGAAACTTAAAAAAAAATAGGAAACTAAGGGAAAAAGGGGAAACATAAAGAAAAAGGGAAACATAATTAAAAATTTGAATGTATGACATAGTAAGGAATCTTGCCTTTAAGAAATTTCTAATTATGAACTCAACTAGGAATTTATTAAAGGCGTAAGTCATTTAAAATGTGTAAGGGAATATTGGGACACCAAGGAGCATTTTTAGGAATGTTTTTTGGTGGGTGAGGGAAATAGGAATAATTAAATAATTAATGAAATTAATTTTTTGTTGCAACTAGGGGGATGGGTGACATGTGTACGGGGGAGGTTTTTTCTGATTAAATTAATGAAAAAAAAATTAAATGAGAATTTGGGAAAGAAATCACTTAAAAACTCTATAAAATGGATGGAGGAGGGGTATGGATCTAATCTTTATGTGTAATGTTACGCTGCAGAATTTTTGTATTGACTGAACTTATCTTGTGGGAGTTGGGATACCCAGCTCGGGTAGCAAGTGGTAGCTCGACCGTGCGAGGCAAGTTGGGTGCTAGTTGTTCTCTGGTTTAGTGTGTGTGGCCCCTTTGTGGCTTGGGGGGATCAGGGGGAAGAATATTACCCCTAGCATTGGCTGGGAGGTACCAGTGAGGTCACATCGATCAACAAGCGAAATATGGATGGAGTGCACAAGACAGAAACTACCGAGCACTCGTGTTTGGCTAAGGTACACTGGTTTATTTGTTACTCGCAATGAAATTAAATTTACTCATGTTATTTCTTGTGCTCGTTTAAGATTTCATTTCCATGCGCTATCTTGCACCTACTTTCCTACAGGATTGTAATCCCCTTGCTTGTTGTTTTCTTAATGGATTTCCCTTGGCAAACCCAACTTTTGATTTCAGTAACTTATCTGTGTGGGTTTTATTGATTGTTATGATTAGATTGTGTTTTATTTTTTTCCCTTATCCCTAGGTCATCAGTCCATGCCTGGGCAGTTGGCTAGGAGCCGAATCGACGGTCGTCACTTCGGTGTTTATAGACCTATAGATTCTAATGCCCTGATTTTCTGTGCATGGATAATGAGAAAAGTATAATCATTGCCCAACTGTCTACCCTTACTTTTCTCTGAGTTGATTGATTCTAGGTTGAATGATTGTCTTGTGCCTTCTTGTGATGGATTGTCTATGCATGTCCTTGAAGGATCAACTCTGTGATTTCTTTATGGGTAAAATCTTAGTGTTGAAGGTAAACCCTCTGCGTTTCTGTTAAGGATGATACACAATGATTGTTTGTGTTTATTTACCACCTTTGGACTGTGTTTTATTACCTTCATCTGCTCTACGTTTTTCCTATATACTCATTGAATCATACATTTATACACATATATTTTTACTCTGCATTTGATCACATTTTGACTGCGTTTATTTATTTTTCTTTGCATTTTACATTGATTAACCAATTTACATCTTTAGTTACTATGATACCTGGATGGATTGCAACCAATTTCATTTAATTACAGTCTCATTCTTCGTAGGAAACAAACTTAATTGAATGACAACAATAATATTTTCAACTCAACAATACAAGATATGTAATAGACTATGGTATTAACATCTCTAGACCATGATTTGGCATTACTTACACAAATATTTAGTAACATTTAGACAACGAATATGTATTGTAGAGACAACAATTTCTGGTGATATCTAGACCACGATTTTTGTATTACTTGCACAGATATTTTCGTAACCTTTAGGTAGCGTCCTTACTATGCCATTGGCGGTGGTTTTGCTGTGTAAAGGGGTGCATTTTTGGGGGGTGTATTGACTGTGTAGTAGGTAGCATACTTCCTATGCATTTGGGGGTATTCTATTGGGTAACTGGTGGCATTTTAATGACAACTTTTTGTTAACTAATTGTGACTACGATTGAATTTATTTACTTGACAGATAACAATTGTGGGACAACGTTTTCTTCTTAACTATTTGTGACTATGATTGAATTTATTTATTGATAGTTAACATTTATATGACAACGCC
>ML784232.1:1662911-1735070 GCA_009831015.1 Picea engelmannii | reverse complement strand
TATTTTATTTATGTCGGATTTAGGCCATTAGTTGTAATTATACCTCCTAGTCTCCTATATATACCAAGGATACATTTTCATTTTGAATCATCTTGTACTTGAACATTTAAGTGGGGTAAAAGGAGGTTGCCCCCTCGAAGAGGTTTATTATATGAAATTATCTCTTTTTCAAGGCATTGATTACTTTTCCTGAGGTTTTTCTATGCTATATTGATGTTTGGTTCTTAACACGTGCCCTTCAAGACACACTCATGTGCATCCAAGGGTGCCACTCACATTTTGACCATTTTTTATAGTTGTCCAACTCCTGGAGTCGACACTCCATTCGGGTGACCTTGTGAGATACTAAGGGATTCTAAGGAATAAGGATCATACCTTATTGTGCAACCCTTAGAAATCTTCGTGAGTGACTATTTTATTCTGCCCTCACGACATAGTGGACCTCTCAAACTAGGTAATCGTTAACCTACAATTTGAGCCATGGCGAGAGTGCTAGTAGGCTGTGACAGGGACTCTTCCACACCTCTCCCTCAATATTTGGTCTATGTGTATGGCCCCTTTACTCCTTATGTGAGTCATATTAGCAAGCATTTTTCAACCTGCATTCATTACAAAACATTTTCAATGATCCATATACAACATCATAATATAATCAATCATATGTCACATATGCATAAATGAAATACTCAAACCAATAAATCCACTCCATGACTCAATCTAGGGTTCAAGGAGTTCCATTGATGCCATCGACATCCACAATCTATCAAGTGTCCTGCACACTTAGGGAGACTCGTCAATAACATCTGTCAATACACATATAACAAATTACATAAAATCATAATCCATCAACATCATCATAAGAATCCATAGGAGAAACAAATAACCATGTATTATAACCAAATCACTTTCATGCAAGTGTCCTCAAAGAATAAGTCAATAACATGTGCTCTTAAGAGAGAGATGTTACATACACCCCCTCTTGTTTTAAAATTCATCTTGAAGTTGTACAGTATATAAAATGCAATAATAAAAGTATCTGACAAGATCTATATGTATAATCTATCAAATAAGTAAGGAAACTACTGATGCATATCATATGCGTCGTCCCAGGTAGCTGAGTGTGGACTATAATTGTCCCACTAGACCTTGACCTAATCAAATGTTCGAAGTTGTAGCTTTTGAATGCAATGATTTAGAATGTGGATTGGCTCCATCGTGAGTGCACCCTCATCCGACACCTACAAATAACTCATGTCAATCACATGTGTAGGATCACCAACATAATGTCTCAAACATATACATGAAAAACATCGTGCATACGCCTCAAATAATTAGGCAAGGTTGGTTGATAGTCCATGGGTCCTTTCTTTCTAGGAGAGAGTTTAGCACCCTTTCCAAACTTGATCGAACTTTTGTGTGGTTTCACTGGCAAGAAAATTTGGTCACCAATTTCATAAATGTGGTCAACTAGATGTCCATCATCATAACTCTTCTACTGATCTTGGGTTTCTTTGATCCTTTGTCTTATTGTTTGCATTTGTTCTTCCATTTCTTGGATCACTTCTGGTCCCACCAGGACCCGATCCTCAATTCGATCCCAACTCAATGGCGTCCGACACAGTCGCCCATAAAGAAACTCAATAGTGCCATCTTAATGGTGCTTTGATAATTGTTGTTGTTGTATGGAAACTCTACTAGTGGCAAGAACTCTTCCCAAAGTTTATGTTGGTCCATTACTTACATATGCAACATATCTTCCAAAATTTGGTTTGTTCTTTTTGTCTCCCCGTTGTTGGATTACTGAGAGGGGGGATGAATCAATAATAGAGAAATATAATACTTTTTCACCAAAATAAAAGTGTTATATCAATGTATCATTATCATCCAATAGTTACAAAGTAAATAAACAATAAACAAATGAGCAATCACACACATACATAGTACACCAGTGTTTTTACATGGAAACCCAAAGCAGGAGAAAACCACATAATGTTTTGTCTTATATGTATTGAATAATTACATTCATTGGAAGCACCAACTTCCTTTTTTTTCCAACTGCAACTGGAAGGATGCTCCAACCCCATAGTTTCTTAGGCTACAACCTGAGGGAAGCTCCAACTCCCCAATTCTTTGGATACAACCAGAAGGAGGCTACAACCCCCTAAGTTCTCCGACTACAACCAGAAGGTGGCTACAACCACATGTCCTTGCCCCCTCCAACCTCCATGAAATATAAATGTCAAATGTAGAAAACCTGTCACTGTCACTGAATCAACCACTGCCACTTTCAACCTGTCACTGTCAACCTGTACCAATAACCTGTAACAACCTGTACCAATCAACTTGCACCAAACAACATGTACAAATAACCTGAACCAACATGTACCATGCATCAACCAAGCATCAAGCTTGAATCATCAAGATGTACCAAAATCATCAACTATACAACTCATGTATGTGAAAACTCATCAACTATACACCTCATGTATGTTCCAACTCATCAACTACTTGTCTCAACCATGTACCTAACATATACCTCAACCATATACCAAATACATACACCAATATAACCATAAAAAAATCATCACTTTATCCATAAACTAAATAACATAAATCCTTACATCAAACCATGTGCCACAACCTTACTGTTATGTAGCCTCAAGATAAACCAACAACTTCAACAACACATCAAAACCAAAAGACCAATACCCATATGCCAAATACCAACAACAAAATACCAACTATATCCCTCAAAAAATTTGATATATGCAACAATATTGAACATCCAATACCATCTCAAGAGATACACCCTAGCTCACAAAACATACCTCAAACAAGATGTGCCATATCTCTCATAAATAGACCCCAACCATGTTGCTGCTGCAATTTTTATGCTGCACTTTTTCTGCTGCGAATTTTCTGCCACACTTTTTCTGCCACACTTTTTCTTCTGTGATTTTTCTGCCGCACTTTTTCTGCCACACTTTTTCTACCGTAGTTTTCTTGCCACACGTTTTCTGCCGCACTTTTCCTGCCGCACTTTTTCTGCTGCAATTTTCTCTATCAATAATACCTTCCCAAATACCAACAAAAAAATACCAACTGTATCCCTCAATAAATTTGATATATGCAGCAATACTGAACATCCAATACCATCTCAAGAGCTAAACCCTAGATCATAAAACATACCTCAAACAAGATGTGCCATATCTCTCATAAATAGACCCCAACCATGTTGTTGCTGCGATTTTTTTGCTGCGGAGTTTCTGTAGCACTTTTTTTGCTGCGATTTTTCTGTCACGTTTTTTCTACTGCACTTGTTCTGCCATGATTTTTCTATTGCAATTTTTCTGCCACACTTTTTCTTCCGTAGTTTTCTTTTCGCACTTTTTCTTCTGCACTTTTCTTGCCGCACTTTTTCTACTGCAATTTTCTCTATCAATAATACCTTCCCAAATAACCTTTCACAAAATAGATATTCAATGATATTCAAGTGTGATTAAATGAAAGAGACTTGCCTCTTATTTATACTTTCATGTAGCATCTCACTTTCCTTATTTTATGGAGTTCTCCATTAAATTTATTATTTAAATAATTTCTTTTACAAACACTTTGACTTTTTGGGGGCTTCTATATGACTCATGAGGGTTCTCCAATTTCATATGGCCATAACTCTCTAACCGTGAGGAGTTATGTGACGTTCCACATACCACTAGAAATTGCATGACAAGTACTATCCATCTAGGATAGTTTCACTGACAAATTCATTGACCTTCATCTCATTATTCCACAATCAAGCATCAGTTCTCTAACCATACTTCTAGGATAAATCAATCTGCAAAGCATCTTCCCGTGAGGGATTTCACCATAAGGGGACCACTTTGGATTTCATCCATTTGTACTTCTTATCAACCATGAAAAGGAAATAATGAGTCATATTTACATGAAACAAACCTGGGTCCATTACCCAAACCTTTTTGCTACCATAATTTCTTCAAGGGTTGGCATCAATGAAAACCAACCTTAATCAACAATACCCCCCTTTGGCATTGATGACAACAGTATGATGCAATATTGAAATCATGTCATGCATATCACTCATGCTCCCACTTGAACCATGCCTCTGTGCTCTTCATTTCTGTGACCATTTCTCCCCCTGGAATCATGCCTTTGTCCTCTGCATCTAATAAATCTCTCCCCCTTTGTCATCAATGGAGAAGGTATCTTTCCATCTGGGGTTTCTCCCCCTAACTGAACTATCCTATTTATGGTGTTTCCTCATGTACATCTAAGACATATAAGATAAGCATTCAAAAGAATTCATTTTCGAGTATAAATAACTCTGAGTCTCTGGAGAATATACTCAAAGGCTTCCCATGGAAGTGGTTTTGTAAAGATATCTTCCACTTGTTCTTTTGTGCCCACATACTCAACTCTGATGTTTATTTCTGCAACTTGTTCTCGTAGAAAGTGATACTTGATTGGAATGTGCTTCGTCTTGGAGTGCATCACTGGGTTCTTTGATATACTGATGGTGATTGTATTATCACAATAGATTGGAATGGGCTTATCATATTCAACCTGTATATCTGTTAGAGTTTGTTTCATCCAAAGAACCTGTGTACAACATGTTGCTTCTGCAATATACTTTGCCTTGGTTGTAGATAGAGATACTAATGATTGTTTCTTGCTTATCCATGATACTAAACACTCACCCAAGTAGAACGTTTCTCTAATGGTGCTTCGTCGATCATCAATACAACCTACCCAATCTACATCTGTGTAGGAAATACGAGATAGATCCTTTCCTTTTGGATACCATAATCCAAACTCTTCTATTCCTTTGAGATATTTGAAAATCCTACTCATTGTTAATACATGTGATTCCTTTGGTGCTGCTCGAAATTGTGCCACCTATCCAAGTTATTGCATTACATCTGGTTTGTATGTTGTCACATATAGTAGGATACCAATAATTGGCATGTATTGCCTTTGATCTGTAGACTTTGAATCATTATCTTTTCTTAACTTGTAACTGGTTTGCATGGGAGTGATAACTTGTTTGAAATATTCCATTCTGAACCTCTTTAGCATTTCTCTGATATACTTGGTTTGAGAAATAAAAATTCCTTGTTTGCTTTGACGCATCTAAAGTCCTATAAAGAAAGATAGTTCTCCGAGTAATGAAATTTCAAAATCATTATGCATATCCTTTGAAATTTTTTGGCTTAAGCTATCATCATCATTACCAAAAATAATATCATCAATATAAACTTCAATTAATAAAATACTATCTTGACTTACCTTGATGTAGAGTTTGTTGTCTGCACTTCCTTTTATGAACCTTGACTACTGTAGATATTTATCCAGTCTAGAGTACCATGCTCTAGGAGCCTGTTTTAGATCATACAAGGACTTCTTTAATTTACACACATAATCTGCGTTCTCTGACAACTAAAATCCTTTTGGTTTTTCAATGTAGACTTCTTCTTCAAGTTCCCCATTTAGAAAATATGATTTTGCATCCATCTGATACACTTTACATCCAGAAAAGATGATTTTACATCCATCCATTCAGAAAATATGAGCATGCATAAGCTAAAAGAAATCAGATTGTTTCCATTCTGGCAACTGGGGAAAATGTCTCTTCAAATTTGATTCCTTCAACCTGTGCATATCCTTTACATACCAATCTAGCTTTGTTCCTTGTAACCTATCCATATTCATTCAATTTATTCCTGTGTACCCACTTTGTGTCGATCACATTCTTATCCTTTGGTCTTGGAACCAATTCCCAAGTGTCATTTTTCTCTATTTGATCCAATTCTTCATCCATGGCCTTATTCCAAAATTCATCCTTGTTGGCCTCTTCAAAACAGGTTGGTTCAATCGTAGATGTGAGTGCTAGGTGTGTTTGTTCCTGTGAACGCATTCTTCTTCTAGTCTCAACTCCTGCATATTTTTTTTCGATAATCTGATCTAAAGGATGATTCTTTTGTACTCGTCTGCTAGGTGTCTTTGGAGGCAGTTGTTGGACTTGATCTTCTTCTTCTATCAGATCCTCTTCATTTTCCCCTTATTTTTCATCTTTTGTTTCTTCTTCGTAAAGCTGTTCCATTGATTCATTTTCTTCTTCCTTTAATTCTTGTCTACCTGTTTCATCAATTGTTACATTGATGTTTTCCACAACTTTGTACAATATCAAGTTGTGACACTTATATTCTTTCCTTATACTTGAGTAACCAACAAGTACTCATTTGTCCACACGAGAGTCAAACTTTCTCATTCTACCATCTTCTCTTTTGATGTAGAATTTACTTCCAAAAACTCTGAAGTGCTTTACATTTTTTGGTCTTCCTTTCCATAGCTCGTAGGGAGTTTTGTTAGTGTTGTTTCTGAGCATTACTCTGTTTTGAATGTGAACTATTGTATGCACTGCATGTGTCCAAAAAATATCTGTTAATTTGGAATCCATTAGCATTTTTCGATCCATTTCCTGTATTGTCCTATTCTTTATTTCAACAACTCCATTCTGTTGAGGTGTCCTAGCAATGAAGAATTGCATTTTTATTTCATGATTGCTGCAGTAGTCCATAAATTCCTTTGAAGTGAAATCACCTTCATTATCAGATCTCAAGAATTTTATTTTTGAATCCATTTCATTTTCAACCATTTCTTTGTAGATCTTGAAGTTTTCAAAAGCTTCTGACTTATTCTTGAGAAAGAAAGCTGTAGTCATTCTTGTATAATCATCAACTAATAACATAAAGTATTTCTCACCTTTAAACTCTTTGTTGTAGTTGGTCCAACTAGATCAGTATGCACAATTTCCAGTGGTATTGTCATTGAATATTCCTTTGATTTCAACCTGGTCTTTGTTTGCTTTCCTTTTTGACAATGCTTCCATAAAGTGTTGATTGGTTTCGTGATCTGGGGCATTTCTCTGATTGCTTCTATTTTTCTGATTTTGACAAGGTTATCAAAATGTATGAGACCCATTCTTCTGTGCCATAGCCAACTTTCATCTTCCTTTCATAGACAACACTTTTCATTTCCAATTTCACTTAACACATATATGTTTCTTGAAGTTCTCACAATTGTAGCAATCAATTTTCTTGAGCTTTCATTTCTTATCCCGCACTTTTGTGAATCGAAAGTAACTTTATGACCTTGGTCACACATTTGACTCACACTTAGAATATTATGTCTCATGTCTTCTACTAGTAGAACATTTGTTTCCTTTGTATTCTTGTTCCCAATTCTGACTGCGCCTTTTCCAATGATTTTAGTTGAATCAACATTTCCGAAGGAGACTAATCCATATCTTTCCTTTGTTAATGTAAGAAACATGTCTCTATCACCTGTCATGTGTTTTGCACAACCACTGTCAACATACCAACCACGTTTCTTCTGCTTAGATTGCAGAGCGAGTGTGCATTCTTCATTGCTGTATTGACTCTACTTTCTTATCCATGTCCTTTTATGAGGTTCTTGTCTATGATTGTTGTTGTTCTATTGTGGTTCTCTAGGAGGGATTGTCATTCTGCAATATTTGGCCATGTGTCCAAAGTTGTTACACTTGTATCATTCCACTTCAGTGCTCAATGATTCAAACATGTTGTAACTTTTTTGTGTTTCACTAGGCCTTGTTGGATAACCCTTTTGTGTATGACTTTCAAAGTTGTTTATGTTCATGTTGTTAGCTCTACAATTTACAACTTTATGTCCAAAATTATTACATGCATAACATAAACCAAAAAAGAGAGTTTGATACTTGGGAGTCAAAGATCTTCTGAAAGGAGGTGCTCTTATGAATCCTTCTTCTTCTTGAGACTTATCTATTTCATTTGGTCATTGATTATAAAAGCTTAATCTTCTCTATGGAGGAGTGTCTCTGTAATTTTCTCTGTAGAATTTCCTATCCCCTTTGATTGTTTCCGCATATATTTTTGGATATGTTTCTTGTTTTGTTGTTTTGGAGCTTGATCCCTTTTCTCTCTGATTGTATCCAAGTCCGAACTTGTCATGATTAGGCCTTTGACTATTGATAATGTCATTCAAAACTTTTGAGTTGTTCTGCATAATTTTCTTTTGAAGATCCTTTCTTAATGTGACAATCTATGCTTCCAAATTTTCAATGATCATGTCTCTTCCTTCTAGATGTTTTTTGAGTGCTTCTTCAATTTGAACCTTCAAATTTGTGATCATTTGTTCTAATTCCCGAGTGTCTTCTTTCTTGTCTAGTTCCTCTTGTAGCTTCTTGTTTTTCATCTTTTCTCTTCTAATAACTTCTATGGCACTCATCAATTCCTCTCGGTAGTCAACTTCCGCCTCTTCAATTACTTCTTCGAATTCTTCATATTCTACTTCGGAGTTTTCTTTATCAAAGTCTTCTACAACCATGAATAGAAATCTTTATGTCTCACTATCACTGACTTCATCTTCATCTAATGATGATATGTCTTCTTTGGTGCATATGTTTTTATTGAAAACTTTATTTGTGGTTCTTTTGCCTTTATATGTTTGTTTTCTTTTTGAGTCACCTTCATCATTTATCTTTTTCTTAGGAGGACATTTGTTAGCAAAATGACCAAGACCATCACAATTAAAACAAATTAAAGGGAGATTACTTCTATACCTACCGTTGGTTCCCTTGTTCAATCTTTTGACAAAGTTGGCCACTTCTTCATCAACGTCCAAGACGTCACTATTGTTGGTATGTTATTTTTCTTATTGCTTTTCCTTTTGCTTTGATCTTTTGGATACTTTGAAGGCTGCTTATTTTACATCTGGATTTTCCTGTTCAGTTCTCATTTCATATGCAGTGAAGATTCCATGTAGTTCATCCATGATTATTGAGTTTAGATATGCTCTTTCTTCTAGTGTTGATATCTTAGGGTCAAATCTCATAGGAAGAGATCTTAGTACCTTTTGAACGATTACAGATTCTTCGATTTCTTCTCCCAATCCTATGATTGTATTTACTATTTCATCAACTTGTAAAATGTAAGTTGCAATATTCTCATCTTCCTTCATCTTAAGTTGTTCGAACTGACCTCTGTAAGTTAACTTTGTCCCAAATATCTTTAGCGGATTTACAATGTGCAACATTGGTGAATACCGTTTCACTAAGACCATTCAAAAGTGCATTTGTGGTTTGGAATTATTTTGACCGACTTTCACTGCTTTGTAATTTTTTGGCGGAACTGCTAGTACTATGTATCCATATACAATTGATTGCCAAATTTCAAATCCCTATGCATGTATATATGTCTTCATCCTTATGCTCCAAAATGCATATTTCTGTCCATCAAACTGTGGTATTCCATTTTTATACAAGTTGTTTCTCTCCATGATCTACCTTTCAGTGGTTAAACTAATTTATGAAGGAAACTCGCTCTGATACCAATTTTTTGGATTACTGAGAGGGGGGGGTGAATCAATAATAGATAAATATAATCGTTTTTTCACCAAAATACAAGTTTTATATCAATGTAGCATTATCATCCAATAGTTACAGAGTAAATAAACAATGAAAAAATGACCAATCACACACATACACAGTACACTAGTGTTTTTACGTGGAAACCCAAAGAGGGAGAAAACCACATAATGATTTTTCTTATATGTCTTGAAGAATTACATTCATTGGAAGCACCAACTTCCTATGTTTTCCAGCTGCAACTGGAAGGAGGCTCCAACCCCCTAGTTTCTCGGGCTACAACCTAAGGGAAGCTCCAACTCCCCAATTCTCTGGCTACAACTAGAAGGAGGCTACAACACCCTAATTTCTCTAGCTACAAATGGAAGGTGGATACAACCACTTGTCCTTGCCACGTTTAACCACTTGTGGATACACTTTTTCTACCGCACTCTTTTTTTCGCAAATGTTTTGCCGTGATTTTTCCGCCGCACTTTTTCTGCCACATTTTTTTGCCACGATTTTCCTGCTGCACTTTTTCTTCCATGATTTTTCCGCCACACTTTTTTTGTCGTAGTTTTCCTACCACATGTTTTATGTGGCACTTTTTCTACTGCAATTTTCTCTATCAATAATACCTTCCCAAATAACCTTTCACAAAATAGATATTCAATGATATTCAAGTGTGATTAAATAAGAGAGCCTTGCCTCTTATTTATACTTTCAAGTAGCATCCCACTTTCCTTATTTTAGGGAGTTCTCCATTAAATTATTATTTAAATAATTTCTTTTGCAAACACTTTGAATTTTATGGGGCTTCTATATGACTCATGAAGGTTTTCCAACTTCATATGGCCATAACTCTCTAACCGTGAGGAGTTATGTGATGTTCCACATACCACCAAAAATGACATGAAAAACACTATCCATCTAGGATAGTTTCAATGACAAATTCACTGACCTTCTAACCATTCTTCTAGGATAAATCAATCCACAGAGCATATTATTGTGAGGGATTTCACCATAAGGGGACCACTTTGGAGTTCATCCATTTGTACTCCTTATCAACCATGGCAAGGAAATAATGAGTCATCTTTACATAAAAAAAAATTGGGTCCATTACCCAAACCTTTATGCTACCGAAATTTCTTCAAGGGTTGACATCAATGACAACCAACCTTAATCAACACCTGTTTGTCTGAGGGTGATACGTTGTACTAAAGTTTATTTGTGTTCCCAAATCCTCTTGGAAACTGGTCCAAAAACATCTTGTAAACCACGATCCTCTATCAGATATAATCCTTCTTAGTACGCCATGTAATCTCACGATCTCGCTGATACAAATTATAGCTATTTATGGTGCTTGATACACCGTACACATAGGAATAAAATGTGCACTCTTCATCAAAGTGTTGACTATCATGAAAATTGAGTCATTCCTCCTTGTCATTAGTGGAAACCCAATAATAAATTCCATAGAAATGACCTCCCAATTTGATTCTGGAATAGCATGTGGTTGTAGTAATCACGTCGGATGTCTCTGTCCATCCTTCACTTGTTGACATTCTAGACATGTCCCCACGTAGCTAACTATATCTTCCTTCATTCCTTTCCAAAAGAATAAGGGCTTAAGGTCTGCCCTCATCCTCATGACTCCTGGATGATCCATGTACATTGATCTATGAGCTTCGATTAATATCAAACTTCTCAATCTGTTGTTAGGAGGTACATAAATCTAGTTATTATACCTCATCACTCCATCGTTGTCCAATGTATATCCTTCAAACTTTGGTACCAACATAGTGTCTTGTTTGATATTTTCCTCAACCTTTTTATACTAGTAATCGTCGAACTATATAGTTGAATCTTTTCTTGAAGATTCGTCTGAAGAGGTATCACCAAGAATATGCATGGTCTCTGACTCAATGCATCTGCTACTTTGTTCATTGTTCCTTTTGTGCAAGTAATCTCAAAATCGTATTCACTAGGAAATTTTGACCAATGCCTTTGTCGCGCATTCAAGTCATTCTAGGTAAATATGTGTTGCAATCCACAGTGATCTATTTTTAGTTCAAATTTTCATCCAATAAGATAGTGTCTCCACACTCTCAAGGCACACACACACTGGCTGATAACTCCAAATCATTTGTTGCATAGTTCTCCTCATGCTTTCTTAATTTCCTTGATATGTAAGCGATCACTCGACCGTATTGCATCAAGAATCTGCCTAAGCCTTCCTTGGATGTGTCTGTGCATACCAAGAATTCCTTGTCCATGTCGGTGAATTTTAGTATCGGTGTTGTCATCAACTGCCCCTTGAGCCTTTGCAATTCTTTCACGTACTTCTCGGTCCATACAAACTTCTTATTTTTCTTCTATAATTCCATGATCGGATTTTCTATCTTTGAAGAACCTTCGACGAATCGTCGGTAATATCGTACTAAACCCATAAAGTTGCGTACTTCTGGTATGTTTTTCAGTGCAGGACATTCCATAATAACCTCTATCTTGGCTGGATCCACAATGATGCCTTCGTCGGAGATAACATGCCCTAAGTAATGAATCCTCGATTGGTAAAAGGAGCATTTCAACAGTTTCCCGTATAATTTGTTTTCTCATAAACATTGCAGTACCAAGCACAAATGTTCGTCATATTCTTCCATCGTCCGAGAATATATAAATGAATACTTGAACAAACTTGTCCAACTATTCGTGGAACACCCCATTCATCAAGCTCATGAATACCCCCGGGGGGTTTGTCATTCCAAACAACAAAATGGTRAAATCGTAGTGTTTGAACCTCATCTTGAACGTGGTCTTAGGAATATATTCCTATTTAATTCATAACTGGTGATAACCTGATCTCAAGTCGATCTTTGACAACATCATCGCTCCTTTCATTTGATAAAAAATGTTGTATATTATTGGAAACAGATATCGGTTCTTGATCGTTGCCTTGTTCAATTGATGGTAGTAAATACAAAGTCCTAGGTCCAACAACTCCTTCAATAAACACTTGGATGTATAATTCCTAGGTCCAAAAACTCCTTCAATTTCATTTTCAACTATTGTAACTCAGGTGTCGATATCCGATAAGGTGTTCTTTCTATCAGTTTCATTCCAGGTTTCAAGTCGATGGTAATTTCCAACTCTCTTTTGGGCGACAATCCTGGTAACTCTTCTGGAAACAGGTCAACAAACTCTCATACTACCGAAAGGTTTTCTAATCCTTCCACCTCACCCTTGTCGTTTAGCGCTAATATTGCATATAACTTACATCATTTAGCACTAATATGGTCATTCTTGAGGGAATTTGTATTTTAAGGTTGCAGTTGAAGAAACACCTAATCTCCTTCTGCAAATTAACATTCAGACTGAGCTTGATCTGCTTGTTTCTTCATGTGATTCTGGGCCATTAACAAATTCTCTTTGAGGGTACGAAGAATAGCCTCTCAAATTGTAAGCGTTTGGTCAACCTCCTGGACCTGCAAGACACTTGGCAAGTATGAGAGAACTGGAGGTGGATTTTGTCCATATACCACTTCAAAAGGAGTCATGTGGGTAGATGTATGGTAAGAAGTGTTGTACCTCCATTCAACTAGTGGTAACTATGGAGCCCACTAATTTTTCCTTTCTGATGAAAAACACCTCAAATATGTTTCCAAACATTTGTTGACAACTTCAGTTTGACCATCAGTATTGGGATGATAAGTTGTGTTGAGATGCAATTGGGTGCCTTGCAGCTTGAACAGTTTTTCCTAGAAATTGCTGGTGAAAGTTGGGTCGTGATCAGAAACAATAGAATGAGGTGTGCCATGAAGCTTGAAGACTTGATCCATGAAAATTTGAGCCACAGTGGAGGCTATAAATGGGTGTTGAAGAGCACATAAATGAGCATACTTCGAAATACGATCAACTACCACCATGATGACTGATTTATTGCCTGATTTAGGTAAGCCTACAATAAAATCCATAGAGATATCCTGCCAAATAGCAGGTGGAATCGGAAGTGGTTGTAGTGTGCTAGGATATTTTAATGTTTCTCCCTTCTTTGTGTTGACAAACATCACATTAAGCCACAAAATTGGAAGCATCTTGTTTCATACCATCCCAGAAAAAAGAACGTTTGACCCGGTCATAGGTTTTGGTAAACCCTGAGTGCCCAACGATGGGTGTAACATGAAGCTCAGAAAGTACCGTGCATTTAAGTTTTGACTGTTTACTTAAATACAAATGGCCTTTGTATCGAAGCTCATCATTGATCCAAGAGTACCCTGGGGAGACTGGAGAATTGGCTTGCAATTGTTGTATCAGATGCGAACTTTTGGGATCGTGTATCCATTCCTAGAGAACATATTGTATCCAATCTGGTATAATGAAGGAAAGAGAAGAAAGGGACCCTTTATCTTCATATTTTTTGGAAAGTGAATCAGAAATCAAATTTTCTTTTCCTTTCTTGTAAATGATCTCATAATCATATCCAAATATCTTAGTCACTCATTTTTGTTTCTCTGGGGAGGAAAGGGGTTGTTCTAGAAAATATTTGAGGCTTTGAATCTGTATTAATTTAGAATCATTTCTATTACACGTCAAAATTACTCACTTCGATGATGTCTCATGGTCATTTTCGCAAGTGTTGCAAGTGTCGTAAAATCATACATCATCTGGACTGTGTTTCATCGTGGACGACATCATAAGAAACACTTGAGATATCCTCCAAGGTTCGTTAGAAGATAAAAATATATCTCTTGGCAAAGAGTACACACTTTTACCTTGAGAAATTACCATCATTAAAATATTTTGGAGATCAACACTCCCTTGACCACTTGTAGGGAGCGCTAGTGCCCCCTGTCCTGTTAGCAGGGTGCGTTGCAATGCTATGTGGCCCACTTTGAAGGAACGACAATCTGTTGAGAAAATCTTGGGGACAAATCCCCCTTATCTCTAAAGACAGTTGAGAAATATCTGAGTCAGTTTGGCTCGAATCCAAGTCCAAAGCTCGATCTAAGGGGAGTTCCACAACTAATGGAGTAATATCCTCAACTTATCCCAAGAATATCTAAGGTGGTTAGGTATATCAAAGCCTATATAAAGAGACATTCTTATGGTGAAAAGAGGAGAATAATCAGTGAAAAATATTTTCATTTTGATTGTGGATCGTTCGAGCAAGAGGTTGTACAAGGAGATCTTGTTGAGGTTGTTATATCTGCATCTACACTTTGTAAGCACCTTATTTTGATCTCATTAATACATGTTCTTGGCATGCTTCATTAAAGATTGTGTACATTTTCATGAGCTTGTCTTTTGGATAAATCTATCTTTAAACTAATCATGTTAGAATAGAAAGTATGCTTTGTCTTCGCTGTTTATTGGATTGTAGGACTTGTTAAAGGACTTGGAGATTAAGCTCAACTTGGACTAAGTGAGGAAAAACTTTGTAAAAATGTACTCATACTTTCTTCCTCTTCTCTATTAACTAAATTAGCTATGTTTAAAGGAACGTTAGTGTTCAATGTTAGCACTTTTCTATCTTCGTCATAGGGGTCTAAGATCCAAGAGGGAATTCACCTGCCCACATGAGAATTTTCCTACAACAAAAATTGGAGACTCCACTAGGGATCAAAGCTTTCAGTTTTGGTTTCCTTCCTTGGTCTTGTTTTAGTCTTTTCCGTCTTCAGATCCTATTCACCGTGTTTTTCTCGTTTTTAGATGTGTTGTTAGTCTTGAAGTCATATTACACACGCTGATAATTAAGTTTTCCTAAGTTGTTTGTTTTATGGGTTGACATTTTTCATTCTCAGAAAATAATGCTCCCCTTCCATTACATATAGAGCGTCGATTTCAAGCTCAACACTCCCCTACAATTCTTTATAGAGTGTTGCAACGCTCTGGTGCCTATATCACTAGAGCACTGATTTTCCTCTCTATTGAAAATTAGTGGGATACCTCTTTTGGGTGTGATTTTTGGTTTTATTTCTTGCTCAGGACTTTTTCCATCAGTATGTGTCTTCTGTAAAACTTGCAACCATTTGATTTCTAAGGGTTTTTGATGTTCTGTTTGGTTTTTAAAAGATATTGAAATCACTCTTCCTTGTTTTGGAATCACTCTTCCTCTCTGAGATATGGAGTTGGTTTGATACTTTCTCATTTATCTGATTGCAAGAAATTTGTTACAAGGAGGTTCAAGGATCTATGCATTGTTCCATTTGATCTTTGATTTATCCTTCCAAGAAATTCCTCTTGTTTGAGTTTTGATTTTCTTTTTGGAAAATTTGTCTTTGTTTTGCTTCTTGTTTGATCATAGTGAGAGTGTGTTTTTTGTTTATATGATGTTTTCTTCCAATTTCTTGAAACTTGCAAATAGTGAAATCTGGTTGGCATAAGAAGCTTTGAATTAAGTCGATTAAAATTCATATTTAAACAAAGATATATACTTTCACGATTGGCTTTTGGCTATTAGGATAATTTTATGAATAGTTTAGCATTGAATTGGATTCTTGATTGAAAACAATTGCATGAAATCTCTGCATTTTTGTGTTTGATAGTGAAAAGAAAAATTTCTTCTCCTTACCATAAATAGAAATTCATTGAAAGAAAAGATTGTTTATCATTTTTCTTATGTATTTTTGGGAATCGAGCCATAATATCATCAATTTCACTCTCATTCACCTCTGAGTAATTAAGAAAAACCACAAAAATAAATGCTAATTAAAATTGATCTAGAAACTTTTTCTTTTTAGATTCTTCCACCAACATTAGACTAGGATTAGTGCTTTGGATTAGGCTATGAACACAACTCTCCAAATCATTCAAAACAAACATTAGCATATTGCAATAGGGAGAGAAAATCCAATTTTTGTATAAGCTTATCTGGGATCCCCCTCTCACACAGGGGTTACGCACGAGGTAGTGTTAGGGAGAGTTAGAGAGATTATCCCTCCGTGGTTTAAATGCTCATAGTAGTCAAATCATATATTGGGGGTTATTCTTGAGGTTCAACTGTTTTCATTTGGTCTCAGTGCTTCGTGAATTCTGAATCCGTTCGGGGTCCTATGGATTTCTCCGATCCACTTGTCCTCAGTTCTCTCGAAGGATTTCGTTCTTGTTATTCTGCCCATACGTTTAGACTGGAATGTCAACTATACCATCCCAGGGGATGACTACGAGTTGGTTTCCTTAGTATCCATAATATTTAGGGTCTTTACACAAGGTGATGGTGAAGGGAAGTCTTCATTGTACTTGGAACAAATGGTGGTCAAAATCACTCGAGATCCTTGGAGGGTAAATCCATGATTACTATGTGGAAGCTTGCACCAAGGCATAAGTCCGTTAAGTAGGTCGCCATCGTAACTGTTCCACCCACTCATATCCTAGCCCCTTCTTGACTTGATCACACGATGTTGGATTTCATCACCAACTAGTACAGTCATCAAGATAAGGTTTGTTTTCTTGTTGGTATTTCTATATTTTTTAGCCTGTGATGTTATTTTATTATTTCTTCAAAATTGAGCCTTTAGATGATAAAGGTATTCTCCATTCTCATAGGATGAAAGGGCTTCCTCTGGAAGAAGGCTACCAAAAGACACCTTCCGTGGAGAGGTAGAAAATCATTCTGACGCTGGGAGTGTTTCTACTCCTTTGTTAGAAAAATCAGAAAGAGCCTTGGTTATAGTTGAAAATCCCACTCCCCATACTACACCTGTGTCAGCAAGTCCTATTGAACCACTCCTAGTTCGATTAGACTCACTCAGTAACATTATATAAGAATAATTCCCAGTTTTACCTTTGAGACCAATTACCGATACATATATGGGATCCACAGAACCAATTTTTGGTGATGACTATAGGACCCCCATTCGTCCTACTACCACAATAGATACACATCAAACACCTGCTTGTTCTGTATGGAGGAATCCATCAGGACATTATATTTATGAGCATTTTGAATACATTCAACAACCTCTTAATCCTCATGACACTCATGCTACTAAGGCAGGACCATCTGGTCAAACTATTGATAGCCCCATCAAATAGGTCATCGATCCTGTTGTTACGTCATCACAAGTCCATCTTAATGTTGTAGTCATCACTTCTACTCATACCCAAGGCAATTCAACCACTACTCCCACATTTACACCTTTTCACTCTACAACTCCTCATGTTCCTCAGGATCCTATTGGAACATCCTTACACCAGAGAATGCAGACCCTTTCCCGACAGACACAATCAACTGTGGGACATATCCGGACTGGGTGGAAACCACCATCTAGTGGACCTATCCCTCCCAGGGGACAACCATCATATAGCAGGCCTACCCCTCTAGGGGGACAACCACCTTTTCATGTTCCTTCCGAAGGACAACCTCCCTTACTGGTCAAGACCTAGTTGTTAATCCACCTATGGCAAGGGGGAAACCTTATTTTTCTGGAAATCATTCACAATCCTGGGGAGCATCTTCAGGGGGCACGTTTAATAAACCCTACACTTGGGGGAAATCATACCATAACCCACAAGGAGGAGTGTCAAATCATGTTCCTTCCAGACTATCTTATGGACAACCTTATCCGAGTGTCCCAAATCCCATCTTGGGTCCTCAAGGACAACACCCTTATCCTCCCCAAAGGTCTAATTTTTATCCTCCCCATGGGGCTAATGTGTATCCTCCTCAGGGACAAACTGTTTACCCCCCTCAAGGGAAATGTTTTTATCCTCCACAATCGAATCAACCGACTTATACCCCTCAATCCAATGGGTTTTCCCCCAGTCATGAATGTTCCTCAACGACCATCGAATCCTATTTATCCTGGTCTACAAAAACCATATGTAGGAGGGCCTACTTGATAAAATTACCCATATCAACTGGTTTATGGCCCTAATGGTGTCCCTATGCCACACCAATATCACCCTCAGGTTAACCAATAATTACCCTTCCTTGCCACTCTGGATCTCCTAGAATTGTCTCGGTTGACCAATGATCCCATACTGCATTTCCCTTTTTGGCCAGTGATTCCTACTAAATTACCTTCTGACATCACAAATTTTGACGGTAAACCGAGAGAAGACCCAAACAACCATGTGATGACATTCCATTTATGGTGTTCATCAAACTCATTAATGGATGATTCCATACTTTTACATCTCTTCCAATGCACGCTTATGGGCTCAACATCCAAGTGGTATATTGAACTTCCACGTGGTTCTTTTCAATATTTCAACTCCCTCGCCATGGCCTTTCTCACACACTTTCAATTACCCATCCATTACAAGACAGGTACTGAACTTTCGACCTCTCTTCATCAAACCAACTCTGTGCATATCTCTGATCACATTCATGAGTGGAGATGACGACTAAGGTTTATTAAAATGATCATTCCTGACCAGTTATTGGCATAATGGTTTACTAAATCTCTTTTACCCCTGATTGTTCGTGACGTCTCCATGGGTGGTGTAGTCACTGAGGAAGAAGCCATTGCCTGGGCTTATTACTTAGATTTAGTTTATTCATAATTGGTACTTTGTACGTGTTGATCCCAAATGCTACCTGTTCCATTACCAATCCATCCAAACCTTCATCCATGGCACATGCATATGGAGTCATCAACACCGTCAAAGCCCAATCTACATCACAGTCGTCCGGAACAGTAAATCACTCTATTTCAACACCTTTTCCTGGATCGACCTCACTCCCGAATCAAGTCTCTGAGGTGAATGCAGTTCAATATTCCCCTTCACAACAATATAGAGGTAAGAAGAAGACAAATAATAATAATAATGAACAACCGAAAACCCAAACTCCACCGCCTGCTACTGAAAAGAAACCACAGTGAAAACTGAAATTCCCATGTCTTATTTGTGATGACGATCATTACACCTGAGACTTTCCACATCATGACGAAGTTGAAATTTGTTTTAAAGGGAATTCCCAGCCCGCCATGTTAACACAACCTTTTCCTCAGCAGCAAACCATGGTTGCACTTGGCCCCCCCACAGGGGGCAGTTCCATCCACCCTCCTAATGACGAAGCCTCAACAAGTGCTCATATTTATATGTTCAATGGGATTAATTTAACTACTCGTACTACGACGTACGACACACCAGCTAAACCTGACAAATAAAAGGTCTCTAATGGTACTTTACCGGATCCATTCCCCCCCTTCGTTAGTCCTCCATCTGTTACTCCTCCATCTGGATGAATTTAGATAGACAAACCTACTTTTGACTCTATCTTACACCCTCCCAAGAGCACCATCCGTAAATACACTTTCAATTCTAGTTCATGTGCCACCCAAAACTGCAACATCGTTGAATATTTGACTCATGCATCGTGTGCTATGTCCACACTAGAAGTTCTACAAAACTTCCCAAGTCAATGAAGAAATCTCTTGGCTACCATTGGCTCCATTGATCCCGAGTTTTCAAACAATATCACGTTTAACCTGGACAATTTCAAGTCTTGAATTTCTCAACAACTCGCATTTCAAATTGATGTTGCTTTTCACAACCAACACATTAACCACACTATTTTGGATGAGGGAACTTCCACTTGTGTCATGTCCTTATCTGATTGGAAAGGATTAAAATCACCTGCACTTAACCAATCCCCTACAATGTTACAAGCATTCGATGGGTGAGGTTTCCATCCACATGGACTCTTGCAGTCCTTAGCCATTTAGTTGGGAAGAAAAAACGTTCTTTTTTATGTCAAGTTTGTGTATGCTCCCCTCGATTACAACTTGTTATTAGGAAGAAGTTGGTTTTATTCCATGTCCATCGTTGCTTCATCGGTGTTTCTATGTGTACAATTCCCTTATCAAGGAAAAATTTTCACTATCGACCAATTAGATTACTGTACACCTGACGCTCGCACTCCTGCCACCAACAATATTCCTTTCTTGGAAGATCATAAGATCACATATGAAAGCGTTGGTGTAGGTATTTTAAAAGAATCTTCCCTGATGGGAACTTTACCTGCACCACTTCCTCCTACCACACAACATATTGCTATAATCAATATGATTTTGACTATGGCCTATCAGTCTTTAGAATCATTTGATCCTTGGCTTGTGCCTAGTCTGTTAGAATTCGATGCACGGGGTGACACTATGCCACTTATTCTAGCTGAGTCTTCATACGTTGCTATTCAATCTTCCTCTCCCTCCACGGATGAAAAACATCTATTGGCATCCAACACTTATTCGATGTCATCTTGGTTGAACTCCTTGTCTTCTGCTTTTGACTATATTTCCCAGATTTTTCCTTCAGACGAATCCATTATGGAAATTCTTAACATTGACGAAGTACCTTGGGATGACAACCATCATCGATCCTCTTTTCTTCCACCTCTATAAGAAATTCAGGAATATATACACTCTATCTTCCCCCCGATGTTGTTGATTCTCCAGAATCTCCTATACTTACCCAAGATACTATTTCTGAGGGGAATTTAGGAAACATCTCTTCTACGATCGTTATTGATATTTCAATCAAGGAAGGTATCTTGGAAAATATTAATCTCGGTGCTAATTGTTCGCCTGAGGAAGTGGTTTCTTACAACACCTTATTTAAATAATTATTTGATGTCCTTACTTGGAGATACGAGTAAATGTCAGGGATCGATCCTTCAATCATTGTGCATGAAATAAAAAATTACCCAGACGTTAAACTTGTCCGACAAAAACTCCACCTGGTTCATCCTAAGAAAATCGTGGCCATAAAAGCAGAAGTTGAGAAACTGTTAAAATATGGATTTATCTATCCTGTCCCCTTGACGGAATGGGTTTCTAACATTGTTCCAGTTGCTAAGAAACAAGGGACCATTTGTGTCTGCATTGATTATAGGGATATTAACAAGGCTTGTCCAAAAGACAATTACCCCACACCCTTCATCGACCAAATCATCGATAATTTTGTTGGCAGTGTTATTTTCTCTTTCATGGATGGATTCTCAGGATACAACCAGATTGACATTCTACCCGTTGATCAACATAAGACAACCATCATCTTCCCATGAGGAAATTTCACCTATCAGAAACTACCATTTGGTCTAAAAAATGATGGTGCTACTTTCCAATGGGCCATGTTGTATGCTTTCCACAATATCAAACATATTTCAGAACCTCACCTCGATGATTTACCTTCCCATTCATCCAATTGATCAGACCATATTGGTCATCTACGGGCTATTTTTCTTCAATGCCAGTTCTACCGTATTCGTTTGAACCCACACAAGTGTATCTTTGTTGTCGAAACAGGTCGACTCCTCGATTTTGTTGTCTCCAAATATGGGATTAGGGTGGATCCCTTAAAAATTAAAGCTATTCTTTCTTTACCTCCTCCCAATAATCTGACCCAACTAAAAAGTTTGCAGGGGAAAGTGAACTTTATTTGTTGTTTTATATGTAATTACTATGAGATTACCAAAGGATTTATGCGATTGTTGTAGAAAGACACTCCTTTCATTTGGGATGAAACTGCTCAACGATATTTTGATGCTCTTAAGCATGCATTGCCCATACACCTCTTCTGCATCCTATGAATTATGCACAAGACTACATCCTTTACTTAGCAGCCTCTACTTCCACTATCACTATGGTGTTAGTTCAAGAGGACCCTAATCATGAGGAACATGTGATATACTATCTGAGCAAGAGTCTATCTGGTCTCGAGCTCCCATATTTGTATGTTGAAAAGTTGGCTCTGGTAGCCATCATTGTTGTCCAGAGATTTCATCATTACATCTTGTTACGTACTACCACGGTCATTCTGGGCTCAAATGCCATGTAACATATTCTGACACATCAAGTCCTTAGGGGAAAAAATTCCAAATGGATCATTATTCTTCAGAAATTCGATCTCGAGTTTGCCAAGTCCAAGGCTAAAAAATCCTTGGTTTTTGCGGAAATTATTTGCGATATTCCCCATGCTGATGAATATATTGAGCCCAGTGATTCTCTCCCCGATGAATATTTGTTCCTCATTAGCACGCCCGATCCTTGGTATGGAGATATTATTCTTTATCTTCAAACCCAACGTTTTCAATCTGATATCTCTTGTGAAGAACATCGTCATATTCGTCACCATTCTAAATGCTACCTTATCATTGGTGACACTTTATATCACCGTGGTATTGACACCATATTATGGTGTTGTTTAAATCATGATGAGGTTGAACGTGTACTTAATGACTTTCACCTTGGAGAATGTGGCGGTCACCTTTCTGGGATGGCTACAACTCAAAAAATATTGTGTGTCGATTACTTTTGGCCCTCCATATTCAAATATTGTATTGAGGTTGTCAAAAGATGCCCACCCTGCCAATTTTTTCATAAAAATGCATGCACCCACCCTGCTCTACTGCATCCTATTGTCACCATCATTCCTTTTTCCAAATGGGGCATTGATTTCATGCAATGTAAGCCTACCTCAGTTGGGGGGCACAGTTATATCATCGTTGTCATTGATTACTTCACAAAATGGGCTGAAGCTATGCCTACTTTCCTTAATGATGGTCGTACTGCATCTCTCTTCACATTCAACCACATCATCACTCACTTTGGTGTTCCACAAGCCATTTTCATTGATCACGGTTCACACTTTCAAAACCAGATGATGAGTGAGTTACATGTAAAGTTGGGTTTTCTGCATGATAATTCATCCCCCTACTATCCTAAAGCAAACGAACAAGTTGAAGATATCAACAAAGTCCTTAAAACCATGCTTCAACGCATGGTGGGGGAAAAAAAAACATCTTGGCATCTAAAACTTTTCTCTGCACTCTGGGCCTATCGTACCTCAGTGAAAAATACAACTAGATTCACTCCTTTCTAGTTAGTATATGGCATAGAAGCGGTATTACCAATATAGTGTGAAATTCCTTCATTGAAACTCAAAGTAGAACTTCTGCCTCACACTTCTATTGAAGAGGAACGTTTTCTGTATCTGACTAGGTTGGATGAAACATGTTGCGATGCTTCTCCCGTTAATGAGACGTATCAAAAACAAATAAAGAGTCAATATGACAAATCTGTCCATCCTCGTACTTTCACAGAAAGAGACCTAGTCCTCATTTATGACCAAGCTCATGATAAGTTAGGGACAAGAAAGTTAGAACCTCTATGGCATTTTCCTTACATTGTAAAACATGTATTCATAGAGGTTCCTACGAGCTAGTTGACTATGATAGAATCTCTCTTGGTGAACCCCATAATGGGATTTACCTTAAGAAGTACTATGCATAGAACATCTAGCATGTGTGCTTTGTACACTATTGTACTATAGTTTTGGTGTGTCTTTTTTATCTTACGTGTTCGAGTTTTTTCTTAGCCGCTTATACTTTGTCTTGTGATTGTGTGCGCAGATGACATCTTCCTTTCCTATCTTTGTCGGGTTTGCAGATGGCGCTAGTCGACACACACAGAACATTGCTTCTATTTCTTGGGTCATTTACCACTTTGATGAGTTAGTGAGTTTAGGAGGCATTTTCCTAGAATTGGAAACCAATAACATGGCATACTATCATGCTGTCATTGGACTTTTAACCGACGCCTCCTCGCTAGGTATATCTCGTATAATCATTAACCTAGACTCTCAAATAATGGTTTGTCAGCTTAATCAGGTATATGCCATTTGAAATCCTATCCTATTGTGTCTCCACCTACGATTTCGTCATCTTGAAAAAATGTTTGAATTTATAGAGTACAGACACATACCAAGAGGACTCAACACAACTTTGGATTCACCAGTGAATTATATTATGGATAGGTATCTCGCGCATAGATGAATTTTTATAAAGAAAATGAACCATATAAAACAAATCACATGTAAAATATATGCATCACATAAGATTATTTGCAAACATCATTGGCACCACAAAACTCATATATATATATATATATATATATATATATATATATATATACTGTGTAATAGAAAAGTGTTTGGTTACATAAAAAATGTACATAGAAGGGAAAAATTTGGGCCCTCATGCCCATGACATCATCATATAAACTACACAAAACATATGGAGGATCCTAATCCTCTTGCACCACGTTGTGATATGAGTAGCACACCACTGAACGGGTCACTTGTCTATGAAAGTAGTTCAGACTCTCAGGAACCCCCACTATATGCCTTTATAAATGTAGGGGTACATCTCACCTCTTGAGAGGAGGGACACCCATCGTTAGACCGCAGAGGTTCCTCTCAACCTCTTGGAGACCCCCCACCTCTACCTCATGCTCTACATCTATTTGTGCATCTCTGTGATGCCCTAGTCCTGACATCTCTACCGGACATGTTGCACCTCTGTCTGCATGATGAAACAATGAATCTGTTAAAAACCCCTCAGTGTACACATAATAATAATATAAACTTTAAAATAAAAAAAACACTTGACAAGGTATTTGGTTTCATACCTGATGCATCCCAGTCTATTCCATATGAAAGTACCAAGTCCAGACTACCCTGGAAATCTACTTTGGCATATGGAAAGTTCTTAATGACAATCAATTGACGTCTCAACCAAGCAAAGAAGTCAGATCTAAATTTAAATTCTGAGTCTGTTCCCAACCTTGGAGATAAGATCGTCCACCTTTCCATTCTTGGTTCAGTAACTAGTCGCGCCATCAACACGATCTGCGGATGTATCTGTGGGATTCATTCTAGGAAGAACAAAACAAAAAAAAAACCATACCCAAATTGTTTATGTTTCCTCGTCCTGCATTTTTTAATTTATCCTTCACATTGCGAAGGAAATTTGCGTTTCAGTTGAATAACCTTGGCTCCACGCATTGTAGATCATAATCCATTTGGGATATTGAAGCCAAATGTGCACTGGTGATACCTACCAAATTGGTGATGGCAAACAAGATGGATTGAAGAGGCAAATCTCTAACCTCTTTGATCACGATTTGGCCTCAAACTAATCACGACCCCTAAATACAATGATTTTCCACATACACTTTGGCAGGAACTGGAACTTCCCCTTGTATGGATAAAATGAGAAGAGCCCCTCTCTTCGAGAGGCCGGTCAAAACATATACGTCCTCTAGATCAATTTTGAGCATTTTTGGCCCAATCTGGAATGCATGTTTGGCGTCATTCCACAACCTAATCATATAATCAAGTAAAAGGACTTCCTTTTTAATATTTTGCAGTTTAAATTACTTGAGGAGGCCACAATTCCTGAAAGTGGCCCTTGTTTGGGGGTTTTGCAACGTGGCTATGTCATCAAGCTCGTTCTCATGCTCCTTCCACTCAATCATGGCTTTTATCAATGCAAACTACAAGAACATTCGATTAAGAGCCTTTAATCATCTCATCATAGATTTTTTTTGGGTATTTTTGGCTTAAATATTAATTTATATTTTCACTTTGCATGGGTTCTCCCTTTAATGCATACACAGAGCACTAGTGCTCCCCTGGAGTGCATACTAGGGCGCTGAAAATGCGGTTGGTGCTCCCCTCAGCCCTTGGTGGAGCGTCGACCTATTTCGGTGCCTAGGGATTCCCAGGGTGCCCAAGATAAAACAAAAAACTACCTAAAATGAAATTTTAAATCATACAAAATGATTGGAAAGAGTTAAATACCAACCTGATCTAGACAAAAGTGGAAATGGCTGATCGTATCTCCTATGCAAATAACTTCAAAATCACTCTCCAAAGTCAAATTTACCACTTCTAGAAACTTTTGGAACAAATGAAATGGTAAAAACATTTTTTAACCCTATTTCATTGATATAGACTTCATTTTTTGCTAACCTATAGTCTATTTTGGGTTTTAAAATCATTTTTGAGATGTCACTTATACCTTGGAATGCAATTTTGTCATCACTTGCAGGTTTCGAAGCAGTATTGTCCCGTTTAACCTTGTCACACTGACGAGCATGGTCTTAGTTCCTTCTCACGCTCGAAAAAACATGAGAATGTAACTGAGTAGACTTTTATAACTTTTTCGGACTCGTAAGGATACATGAAAAAGGAACCCCCCCAGAGTCTCTTTTAATCTCTTTTCAGACTCTCTAAACATGAAAATATTGCCGAGTGATCTTTCTTCCTTTCACACTTGTTTAAATTTTTTTGAAAGGGCATCTCCTAAGTGGTAGTTTATCTCTTTTTCGGACTTCAGAGATGAATATTATGAAAAAGGACAACCCTGGAGTCATCTTTAAGTTATTTTCAGACTCTCTAAACATGAAAAACCACTGAGTTTTCTTTCTCTGGACTCGTTAAAAATTACACATTGAAAGGCCCATATGAAACTGAACCTTTACTTCTTCTGGTTCGTTAAACAAAAGAAGAGGAACTTACTGAAGGTGAGTTATATCAAGAATGTGTTATCCTCCTCAAGCTCATAAAAATAGAAAGAGGTACTCGTCTATCTGGATGGGGGAAAAATTGAAGGAATCAAGCCAAGACATTTTTTGAAAACATCACAGGTCACTCTCGTGTCGCCCTTGAACGCGACACATTATATTCACATACATTTTTGACCTGCTGAACCTCTGCACTGAACCAAACCTCTGAGTTTATTTTCTCCTTTGGGTCACCCGACGAAAGTCATAGTATCCATTGTTTCATGTTTTGGTCCATGTCGTGTTTCTTTCGTTTGTGCCTCAATGTTCAAGGGAAGTATCCACTTCGAGAGTCAACCATCACAAATTTCTAGTTTCAATACTCGTGTCAGTAGATACTCATTTGAGTCAACCTCTTACATCAATTTCCTATGTCATTTTCGTGTTGTTTATGGGGGATACATCAAGGCCCTCCTTCGACGAGTCTTTTCCTGTCGACTTTAGCACATCATCTAGGAATCAAAATTAGAAACCAGTTAGTGTCTTGGGACCTACATGCCTAAATGGCAGGCCTCCTCACCTTCGACGGTAGGTTTACATTATTGAACTTTGATCAGATGATTCCACGAATGTTCAACTTTAACTCATTTATTCAAATTTGTTGGATTGTACTAGGGTACCTTGGGGGTCATTGACATCAATGGTGATTTCCCTTGTACTTGTTAATGATTTCCTCAATGATCGGTAATCAAGTGGTTTCTACCATGTTCAACATCAAAACATCCATTCACATGGTTAGATTTGTATCACATCGAGATCGGTAAGAAGACCTTGGGTTGAGTGCTCACTCTGATATCTACTTTACCCAAGCTGCGAAAGGAGATCATTCGAGCACATTGATATATATGCTATCACATAGATCCACTTTGTATTGGTCTGTGGCTATGTTTTGTCATCTCGTAGATCCACTATGTAATTCTCATGGCTACGACCAGTTCATGTCATGGAAGTATAGATCCGCATTGTATCTTTGGTGGCTATACCCTTCAGTCAATATGATTATGGATCCATAGTGTATTTTATGGCGGTCATACATTGAAAGTCCTTTATAACTCAAGCATAGGTATGCCTGCCTTGGGTTTGAAACATGTCATAAAATTTGTTTGATGGTTGTTTACAACTTCTACTAGGTTCTCTGAATCCATACTCTTGCTTTGGCAATCTACAAAGTACTTTAGTCATCAGTGTCCGTCTTCTAACTTTTCACTTTGGGGGGCAATCTGTTACATGTCAAAATTAATCACTTCGATGATGTCTCATTGTCATTGTCACAATTTTTATAAAATAATACCATTGTTTGACCTGTGTCGCATCGCCAATGACATCATAAGAAACACTTGATATATCCTCCAAGGTTTGTTAGAAGATAAAAATATATCTCTTGGCAAAGAGTACAAACTTTTACCTTGAGAAATTACCATCATTAATGTATTTTGGAGATCAACGCTTCCCTGACCACTTGCAGGGAGTGCTAGAACCCCCTATCCTCAAAGCAAGGAGTGTTGCAGTGCTTTGTGGCCCACTTTGAGGGTGCGCAAATCTATTGAGAAAATCTTGGGGATAAATCCCCCTTATCTATAAAGACAACTGAGAAATATCCGAGTTAGTTTGGCTCGAATCCAAGTCCAAAGATGGATCTAAGGGGAGTTCCACAACTAATGGAGTAATATACTCAACTTATCCCAAGAATATCTAAGGTGATTAAGTCTCTCAAAGCCTATATAAGGAGGAATTCTCATGGTGAAAAGAGGATAATAATCAGTGAAAAGTATTGTCATTTTGGTTGTGGATCATTTGAGCAAAGGGTTGGACAAGGAGAGCTTGGTGAAGCTGCTACATCTGCATCTACACTTTGTAAGCACCTTATTTTGTTCTCATTAATACATGTGCTTGGCCCGTTTCCTTCAAGATTGTGTACATTTGCATGAGCTTGTCTTTTGGATAAATCTAGCTTTAAACTAATCATGGTAGAATAGAAAGTATGTTTCTTCTTTGTTGTTTATTGGATTGCAGGACTTGTTAAAGGACTTGGAGATCAAGCTCAACTTGGACTGAGCAAGGAAAAAATTTGTAAAAAGGTACTCATACTTTCTTCCTCTTCTCTATTGACTATCTTAGGTATGTTTTAAGGAAAGCCAGTGTTCAAAGTTAGCACTTCTCTGTCTTAGTCATAGGGGTTTAAGATCCAAGAGGGAATTCACCTATCCATAGGGGAATTTTCCTACAACAGTTTCCCCAATAGATAAGGGTGCCAAATATCCACGACATGTAGAATAGCCAACATTTCCTTTTCATAGATTGATTTTCCAAAATTTTTCTCTAATAGTTGTTTGCTGGTAAAGGACAAAGACTGACCCTCTTGCAAAAGGACTGTGCCAATTCCTTTCCCCGAAGCATCACATTCCAGGAAAAAGGTCTTTGTGAAATCAGGAAGGGCCAGGACTGGAGTGGTGCACATGGCCATCTTCAAGGTTTGAAAATCCTGAGTAGTTGTTGGAGTCCAAGTGAAATAATTATTTTTTAGGAGATAAGTGAGAGGTGCCGCAATCTTTCCATAATTCTTAACAAACTTGCGATAATAACTTGTTAAACCCATAAATCCAGGCAAGATTTTGCGAGTCTTTGGGTGAGGCAAATATCGCATAGCTTCAATCTTTTTAGGATCCACCCTGACACTGGACTTGCCAACAAGATGACCCAAGTATTCAACTTTTGAGGCGCCAAAATAAAATTTAGATTGTTTGAGGAAAAGTTGGTGCTGAGAGATAGATGGAGAATTCGATCCACATGATAAAGATGGGTTTTCCAGGTTTTACTATAGATGAGAATATCATCAAAGAAAACTAAGACAAAATGACAGAGAAAAGGATGGAATAAATTATTCATGAGGCTTTGGAAATTGGAGGGAGAATTACACACGCCAAAGGGCATGACCAAAAACTCATAGTGGCCCTCATGAGTTCTAAATGTAATCTTAGGAATGTCTACCTCGTTCACACAGATCTGGTGGTAGCCATAATGAAGATCAAGTTTAGTAAAGAACTCGACACCACTCAATTCATCCAAGAGGTTATCAATGATAGGAATGGGAAATTTGTCTTTAATGGTGAATTTGTTGAGGGTGCGGAAGTCAGGACATATGTGCCAGGAACCTTATTTCCTAAGGACCATGACTACAAGAGAAGAGTAGGGGCTCGTACTAGGGAGGATAACACCTACGTTGAAAAATTATTGAACAATTTTCTCAATTTCATTTTTTTGGGAAAAGGGATGACAATAGGGATGGATATTGGGAGGAAGGATTCCTGCGACAAGGGGAATGGAATGATCTTGAACACCATGGGAAGGAGGGATTCCCCGGGGAGTGGAAAAAACCACTTGATGTTTAGAGCGGATGGATTGGAGGTCATGCAGCATAGAGGGTGTCTTAGTGGCTTGTATATCATGGAATTGGGAAATAATTCCAAAATGACCTTGTTTTAGTAGCTTTTCCATGCAATGGGAATTGATGATCTTCGGGGAATGAATGGTGATGCCTTGGAACTTATATTATTGGCCCTCTTGGTTGAAATGCATGGTTAATTCCTTAAAATCCATGAGAATGGGACCCAAAGTCCTTAGCCATTATGCACCCAACACAATGTCACAACCGCCCATGTTGATAGAAAACATATGATATTTCATGTGGTACTCACCAATTTGGAGACACACATTTTCACAACTCCCTCCACATTTCATGGACCCGCCATAGGCAATCATAATTTGAAAATTATTAACGACACGGATATAAAAATTATTTTCTTAGGCAATGTGGTGATGAATAAAATTATGGGTGCTTCCACTATCAACAAGAATGATTACCTTCCTATACTTAATGTAATCAATTATCTTGAGGGTTTGGGGAGTAGAGAAGCTAGTGAGAGAATTTAATGAAATCACTGGTTCTACTTCAGGAGGGCCTGAGGGAGGGGTCATGTTAGTGGGTTTAGGTGACACAGACACAAGGGGAGCCTCAAAATAATCTTCTAAAACATCCTCTGAGATGGATATAAAAATATTTTGTTCCTTACACTTGTGCACATGAAAATATTTGTCATCACAATTATAACAAAGGCCTTTGAGTTGGCATTCAACCATTTTGGACCTGGTCAATTTCTGGATCTTTAGTGGAGTATAAGGAGGAGTGGGAGTGATTGGTTTAGTGAGAGGAATAAAGGAGGGTTTTTGGTTTTGAGAAGATACAACCTGTTGTGATTCCTTACCTCTTTTAGTAGCTTCCACCCAACTCTGAGGCCGAGCCATGAGTACATGGGCACGAATCTCATCCTTGAGGCCACTGATAAAACATTCTTGGAAAAAGGCATCAGACATGCCCTTTGTACGAAAATACAATCGCTCAAAAGAAACTATAAATTCTTCCACTGTGTCATATTGTTTCAAATTTGTCAAATGGACTAAATGGTTGGTGTTAGTGTCAAAGCGTTCATAAATCTCTACCACCAAGTGTGTCCAAGACACATGCCCTTGGTAGGCATTTTTTCTCCATTTCCACCATTGTCAATGTTCTTGATCTAGATGGAGAACACCATAACAGAGTTTGGACAACTAATCTATGATGCCATACAAAGAGAAATAATATTCCATTTGAGTTACCCAGCTAGTGGGATCCGAGCCATGAAATTTGGTCACATCCACACGCGGAAGGTGTAGGTCATGCTGAAAGTGGTGGGGCTGAAAATTATGGGAATGAGAGGAAGTTTCTCCTTCGGTTTGAAAAGGTAGGTCAGATGAGGGAATATCTGTAGGGATATGGAACTTGGCACAGATCATCATAGTGAAGGATTCAAGTTGGGTAGTAAGGTCTTGTTTGAGGTCCTCTATTTTGGCATTGATGGAGGAATGTAGGTTTTTATTGATGGTGGAAATATTGGCACTAAGATGTCTCACTTATTGTTGGGTTTCTGTGAAATTAGAGTGCAAGTCATTGAAGCGAGTTTCCAAGTCTTGGCTACGGGTGTGGGCCATGATGAAGAGGGAACACAAAAAGGGGTGGGTGGGACCACACAAAAAATGGGTTATGGGTGAAGTGTATCACAATGACTAGGGAGACTATTTGAATCCAATGGGGTAAATCCCAAATAAGGGTGTTGGAAGGGGGTTGATTCCACGAGAAAAACAATTTTCTGAAAAATGATAGGTATGACTGCGATAAGGGAGAAGAGAGAAATACAATGGGATAGGTCTTAAATAATGGTGCCAACATGATCCAGATTTTTTTTTTAAACTCTTACGGAGTTATACTCTGATCTGAAGAATACTGTAGTAATGAAATGCCAAAATGCTTAATAGGAAGAAATGTGTAGTAATTTTACAACCTGAATGCAGGAGACACAGTTGCATGACAATAGATATTATTTGTTTTGTTTTTGTTTATGTCCCAGGGTCCAATAGTAGTACCCGACCCAATATCTAAAGGAATCAACTAAGGAGGCTAGACCATGCCCTTAGCTATACTACCCGACTACCCATGTGTTGGAAGGAGGCCAAATCAGGAAGACAAGATATTTTGGGGAGAAAGGCATGCAAGAGGAAAGAGATAGCTGGAAGGAAAATAAACACGCACGCATGCATGGAAGACCTAATGATGTTAGGTTTAGGGTTTTTGTAATACATTGTAATGGTTGGTGTGCTGAAAATACAAATAAGTACTACCGAGGAGAGAGGAAGAAGGGACAAAAATGAGAGGCTAATAGGGAGAGATAGAGGGGAGAGAGAGAGAAATGGTATTGTAAGAACTATATGAATCATTAAGCTGGTGAGGTAAAGAGGGAATGAGTGACTCGATCCCGAGGGTTAGATCGCAGGTTGAGGAGCCTGGTGCTATCTAGTTAGATTCACAGGGATCGAGGAGACTACTGAGGGGAGTGAGAACCAAGAATGTAAAGTGCATGGTGTTGTAGTTTTGAAACTTCCATAATAAAAGAGCTTGAGAGACATATCTTTTTGGATGTAGCCCAGGAGGGGGTGAACCATGGTAACACCTGTGTTATGTGATTGAATGAATGTGTCTTTGTGTCTGATTAATTGATGAATGTTGAATGAGTGAACTGATTAAGTAGATCTAATATTTTACATGCATACATAGAATAAATGTTATAACATGATGTTAAATAGACTTGATAAAGGTTTCGACGTACGAGCACAAATCTCACTTAGTCCCAGGTTGCAAACACCTGATTATTGTAGCCACCCATAAGAGCTATCTCGAGTGAGACTACACAGTGCACTCTGTGTACTGTGTTGTCTTCTAGGTAACTAAAGGGGTCGATAGTCTTAAGGAATTTTGTTGGGAAGCTTCTTGGTTATGAACTGGGGTCAATCTGTGATGGTAAATGGCTAAAGGGAAAGGGAAAAACCAACAAATGGTTCTGTTTCCAGTTGATTATAAGGAAATGAGATTAATCACTTGAGATCTGCGGAAGGCGTGTCAAAAGAATACCAGATCAGACAAAAAAAAGGTGAGAGAATGCATCACTAGAAGGGGATGTTGAGACCGTGGAATCCCACAAAGGTAGAGATCGAAAGATGGTTGAATACAAAAGAGCTAGAGTTCGTGTAGAAAGATAACAAAAACCCCAAGTTAACACTGCACAAGTATTTGGACAAGTACGTATTCACGGACTTGCATGGAGTGGTTTTCTGTGATTTCCCACACATACTGCAGGAGTGGATCAAAAGATTGAAAGACAACCATATGAAGAATCAGATTAGACAACTAGAGAGGAATCCAGAAGAGATTGCGCAACTACAATGTGTTGATAATAAATTCACACGCACAATAGATTTTTGTCTTGACAGTATTGTAGAAGGATTTATAATAAAATTTGCAGTAGATACCGCGAAGTTGTACAACGCAACAGAGAAAGAGTTTCTATGCGGCCCTCGAGGAAGGTATATTATATAGTTGTATACTTCTATTAAGATATTTCTTTATAACAATGGTGTAATGACAATGCAGTCAGACGGCTAAACTTCCCTGCGTGCATGGGGGAAGGGGGGAAGCACTGACAGGAAAAGGAGAAATGGAAGGAGAAGTGGATAAAGGAAAGAAGGAGGAATCCTTGGACCCAATCATGATGGACGATGACCAGATCAAGCGGATCATGGTGGTAGCTGGAAAGAAGTGTAGTGGAGTACCCTACCAATACAAGGTGAACACCAAGAAGAGAGTTGTAGCCGTGAGGGAAGGCTTGGAAAGTGATGAAGAGGATCTTCAAGCTGTTTAGTATATTAAGGAAATCTTGTGCGCAACATATGAGAGAAAGATGAGAGGTCCAAGAGAAGGAATAGAAGGAAGAAATCCTATCCATATTAATGTTAGCGTGGAACCCATAAACCCATGTGCAAATAACACATCAAAAAGAACACCACCATTTAGACAACCAAATTTCGGGAGAAGGAACAACAAGAAGTAAATATACACAAAGAACAACAACTAGGGGAGCCATTTAAGGAAGAATTAGTAAAGTATCTACACCATGTGGAGCTATAGTTCAACATTCAGGATGACAAGACACAATCCCACCATCAGGTTACCAGAATTCAAAGGAGAAGCATCGAAGGACTCGGAGAAGCACCTGTTTATCTATGAAAAGATCTAGGAAGGAAAATAGATCACAAGCAAAGACACTAAATTGGCACAGTTAGCTATCATAGTAAGGGATCACATACTGGACTGGTATATGTGTTTAGCCACAAACAATCCGCCAGGGACAACCAAAATGATTGGGGATACCAAGAAGTTGTTGATAAATGAGTTTTAGAAGCCAAGTTCAGAGGACCAATACATGAACGAGATGATAGAAATTAGACATAAACCAGGAGAATTCATATGGGAAATTGACCATAGATTCAAGAAACTAAAATATCTCATGACATATATGCAACAGAGGAACTTTTTCGTCAACTCACTATTACCACACTTGAAATATCCACTATGACAACATAAGTTTCAGACGCAGGCAGAGGCTCTACAGGAAGCCCTACAACTGGAAGAAAACCAATATCAGAAGATGGATCCAACCATCGAGGAGATGAAGGGGGATATGAAGAACTTAACATTCCATCTAAAGAAAAACAAAAGTAAGGACAAAAGAGAAGTCGTTTGGTGTACCAAATGCAGGACATAAGGACACCATAAGAACGAATGTCCAACATTCGCGCAGTACATGGTAGCAAGAATGCCAAATCTGTTACCAACAAGAGGAGTATGGTGTGAAATATATAATAAATATGGCCACGATCCATATAACTGCCCAATGATGTAGAAGTACCAGACATTCCCAAAGCATTTGTATTGCAACTTTTGCAAGTCAATAGGAAATGATGACAAAGACTGTAGAACCATGGAGTTGATGAGAGAGAGGACATCAGATGCATATAGGGTGTAGGAAAAAATGATAACCAAGAAAGACACACCTCAGTTTAACCAAGTTCCATCCCCATAAAACACTACAAAACAACATTATAACACTATGCAACAACCATATAACACAGCGCAGCCACAATACAATACAACGCAGCCCCACTACAATATCGCGCAGTATAACCGAGTTGTGCTAGGAAGAGAATGGAAATATATGATTGGGGGATATATAATGAACGATGGAAGTTGTATGATGCTACCAAGCAAAGAAGGAGAAATGATTAAAGTGTCCCGTGAACCTAGAAAACCCTTCTCTTTCAAGAAGAAGTACAATTAATTGATGGAGGATTATATAGATGCCGATATTGGAAACTATGATATCCTATACATAAAGCATAACGAAATCCTAGAGCAAGTTCAAGATACGAAGAATCAAGAATGTATGTTTGAAGGCTACTGGAGTATGTCATTCGATGGGGTCTGTTCAAATTCTGGGAGCGGAGTTGGGATTGTTCTTACGGGTCCAAATAAGGATGTGCATATGCATGCTATTATAATGGAATTTTCATGCACTAATAATGAGGCAAAAAATGAGACCTTGATTAGGGGGATGATCCTTGCACAAGAAATGAAAATAGAACATCTAGTTGTAACTAGCGACTCAGAGTTGGTGATCAATCAAGTTACCTAGAGGCATAAAATAAAAAAGGAAAGACTTAAGTTATATTTCAAAAGGGTTAACAAATTGATGGAATCTTTCAGTTCCTTCAACAGTTATTTCATTCCAAGGGACACGAATCACAAAGAAGATTCATTGGCCTTGGTGGCTTCATTGTCAAATCCAAAATATATCCAAAGAAAAACGTATTTCCAAGTATAAAGAGTGTTCCAACCATCCATGCCCAATAACATTGAATATTTGCAAGTGTTTGAGAACGATGAACAACTCAATTTTTTTTTGTTGAATGATTATGATGATGAAGATGATCACACATCTGTTATCCCTAAATATTGTATACAATCTGAATCTCTTTTTACAAAATATGATCATGCTAAGAATCTCCTTGAAGAAGTATCATTTCGAAAAGTGAAAGAGACAAGAAAAGTCAATATTGGAACTAATAGTTCCCCAAAATATGTCAACTTGGGAGTTGATTGCACCACTGAGGAAATTGCTCAATGTGTTTCCTTATTTAAAGAATACATTGATGTATTTTCTTGGACCTATGATGATTTTAAATCTTATGATAAAACTATATTCCAGCATATCATTCCTTTGAGGGAAGAAGCAAATCCTGTAAAGAAAAAAATAAGGATGATGAATCCCAAACTGAAACCTCTGGTAAAGATTGAATTGGAGAAATTGAAGAAGGAAGGAATAATTTATCCCATTAGACACACTGACTGGCTTTCAAATCCTGTGATCATAAGAAAAAATATCGGGGAAATTTGGATGTGTCAGTGTTTCATGGAAACCTGCACAGGAGATCTAGCTAAATCAAGTATAAACAAAGCTTGTTAAGAAAAGAAGAGAGATTCAATATGGAAGAATAAGAAAATATATTCACACTACTCCAATGAGTTGATGATTGATACATAGATCATGATCAATATGATACAATGAATGAGTGGAATACACTCATATATAGGGCAAAGCATTCCATAATTAAGAAAAACAATCAAACAATTAGCTTTCCTTAGGAATGCATGCATGCATAATAGTGATGGTAAAAATAGAAAGTCTAAAAATAGAACTAGTCAGTTAACTCCCAATGAACTAGTGTTACTCCCGTTGAACTAGTGTGTCAAAAATAGAAATTTCTCCAACACCCCCCCTGAACATCACTATGGAGTAAAAAATGAGTCTCAACTACTAGGACATTTTAGCTACTCATGTACAATGAAACTAATGAACAGTGAATAAAAGTGAGGAAAGAGGTAAAACCACATGGGAACAAACCCCCCCCTCAAAAGATAATGTATCAAAAGAACAAAATGACAACTGCTAGGCAACTGTATTCTTCACTACAAGACGATCCCACAAAGTCTGAAACTTTTGTTCATTGAAAGTCTTCATGAAGATGTAGAAATATTTATGGATCTGATGAAGTCCTTTGGAAACCTGTCGGGCCTTGTACTTCTTGATCCTGTGGACCCATCTGCACCTGAAAATATTCCTTTCTGGTGGATGTGGAACTAGATTCCATGTTTGGTTCTGTAGGAGCGAGTCATACTCCTTCCATATGGCTTCTTTCCATAAGGGATTTCCCACAACCCTATTGTAGTTATGTGGATCAGTTGATTGAACCATATAGAAATGCATGGGCATCAAAGGTTCCAAAGATGAAAATACATGAGAAGGCTCCTCATGCTGAGATTGAGTCCTCCTCAAATCCAATGGATTCCCTGCAAGGTTGCCTGTTGTCTAAAGTGTGGTATGTGCCTTTTTGGTCATCTACTAAAGCTTCGAAGTTGGCTTCTTATCTGGATGTACTACATGCTTATTTCCATGTACATAATGTGAGTGTATGGAATCATCTCTGATGTATGAAACTGATGGAAGAACAAGAGTATATGCATGTTTCACTGGAGGTGCATGCAAAGTACTCTCCTTATGTGTAAGTAGAATAGAGGAGTCATCGTAAAAAAACTTAGTGAATTTATACAACCTTGACTTGTGATCCACCTCACCAATTGCAATGATGGAATTGTCATGCATGTCAATTACTGAAACTAAATCTGATGTAAATTCAACCTTTTTACCTTTCTGAGTGATCTGATAAACTGAGAGCATATTCATAGAAATATTTGGAACATGTAAAACATTCTCAAAAATGCCATTGTGAAGTTCCACTCTCCCTTCTCCTGCTACTGTTACTAGAGTATCATCCCCCATGAGAATAGGGGGTCTTGAGCATGGACTCAAGGAAGAGAAAACTTCCTCTTTCGTTTCCATATGATGGGTTGCACTAGAATCTATAATCCATGAATTAGATGAGGAATTAATTGCAACAAGAGCATGATGATTACCTTTCTTAGGAGCAAGATCTTCTTCCTTCTGCTTCTTGACTCTCACTGGAATGAAGTTTCTAAGGTTGTTCTAATGAAGTGCATGTGCCATAAGATCGACCTGTTTCTTCATGCATGTGGATTCTTCATGATTCGGTTTATTGCAGTAAGTGCACTGCTTTCCCTTCTTCTTCTTCTTCTTGGAATCTAAAGAGTCTTTGGAACCTGAAGAATCATTAAAGGATTTGGAATATCCCTCCTTCCTATTCTATTTGAATGACCCTTTTCCATCCTGCATGGTGAGTGCATGTGATTTGGGATCTTTTATGAGGCCCATATGTATGAGTTTTGTCTACTCTTGTGTAAGAGACTCAATGAACTGAGCCAACATAGGCATTTTCCAATTTGTTCCAAAAAGACATCTTCCATAATGGAAATTGGAGACATATACAGTGTATTTTGGTCCTAGCTTGGCCAAGATTGTTAGAATAAGTTGTTTCTCTTGTTAAACTTATCAATACCACATTCACCCAAGATTAATAGAAAATATTTAAATTTAGTAAAAAAATCTTTTATATTATCAAAACTTTTAGGGTCTAAGGTATTCAACTCTACCTCAAGCATATGACCTCACATCTCATCCTGCTTTCCAAAGAGTCCTTCCAAGGTGGTCTAGATATCATTTGGAGTCTTGCATGAAGCAACATGAAACCATAAATAAGTGGATATTAATTCAGCAAGTAGTCATCTGGCCTCATCCTTACGGTTCGCCCATCTCATCTTCTCAATCGTTGATGTAGGTTCTATTTCTATCGCCATCGTCAAATTATACAATCCTTTTCTTTTGAGTTGGAATGCCGCCTTGGGATTCCAATCAAAATAATTGTATGGTGTGAGGATTACCACCAAGTTTGACTGTATAATAGTTGTCATATCCATCTCTCCCATTGATTCCAAGAACCCCTAAAAATTTACTCTCAATTGCAAGTGAAAAATTAAGAAATTAAGAATTCATATCAGTTTCAAGAGATGATCTTGCGACTTACTTTCTGAGAAAATGGTAATGAATCTCGCCAAATGGTTGAAAAACCACTTCCAAAATGGGTCGATTTACTTTTATGAAGGACTGTTTCCTCCAAAACGTAATATTTTGGGAGTAATGAATGTGGAAAGGTACGACCATAGATTCCTATCAGTTTCAAGAGGCTATCTTGCGGCTCACTTTCTGAGCAAACCGTCAAGAATTGTGTGAAATGGTTGAAAACCCACTTCTAGAATGGGCCGATTTACGTTCATTATGAGTCATTTCCTCAAAAACGTAATATTTGGGGAGGAATAATTGCTAAACGTTACTACCACAGATTTAGCTCGCCGAAACCTCAATTTTCCTTATTCTTTGGCTTGTCTGGATTTCTCCAAGCAGCATAGCTCTGATACCATGTCAGTGTTTCATGGAAACCTGCACAGGAGATCTAGCTAAATAAAGTACAAACAAATCTTATCAAGAAAAGAAGAAATATTCAATATGGAAGAATGAGAAAATATATTCACACTACTCCAATGAGCTGGTGATTGATACATAGATCATGATCAATATGATACAATGAATGAGTGGAATACACTCATATATAGGGAAAAGCATTCCATAATTAAGAAAATCAATCAAACAATTAGCTTTCCTTAGGAATGCATCCATGCATAATAGTGATGGTAAAAATAGAAAGTCTAAAAATAGAACTAGTCAGTTAACTCCCAATGAACTAATGTTACTCCCACTGAACTAGTGTGTCGAAAATAGAAATTTCTCCAATAGGATGTGTGTTGAATTCATAAACCTTAACAAAGAAAACATAAAGGATAAATTTCCCTTACCTAATATGGAGTTCCGTATCCAGAAATGTATTGGATCAGCCTGCATGTCCATGTTGGATGATTTTTCTGGATATAACAAAGTCTTGGTGGCTGAGGAAGATAGGGAAAAGAGAGAATTTATCACACCTTGGGAGACATATGAATATGCTAGAATTCCATTTGGTTTGAATAATGTTGGAGCTACATTTCAGAGGGCCATCGATCATGCATTCAACGGGTTGATAGGAAAATTTACGACAGACTATCAAGATGACTTGAGGGTGCATTCAAAGAAAAGGGGTCATAATATCCATCATTTGAGAAAGGTTTTTGAAAGATTTAGATTATATGGTGTCTCTCTAAATCCAAATAAGTGCTTGTTAATTGTAACTCAAGGAAAATTGTTGGGCCACATTGTGTGCAAGGAAAGGATTTACATAGATCCGGAAAGAGTTAAAGAAATAAATGAGCTCAATCCCCCGACATCTAAGAAGGGAGTCTAATCATTTTTCGGCAAGATCAAATTTGCGCAAAGGTTTGTTCCTGATTATGCAAGTATTGTAAATCCAATCATTTTGTTGTTGAAAAAGGAGCAGAGGTTTGAATGGATAGCAGATACTCATGAGGCATTCAATAACATCAAAGGAGCAATCACCACAGCTCCAATCCTTATTAGTCCATATTTTCAAAGGAATTTCATAATCTATTCCTTTGCTACAAAGACTATTGTTACATCTATTCTTACTCAGAAGAATACCAAAGGTGAATAACTCCGAATCAATTTCATGAGAAAAACCCTACATGACTATGAATTGAGGTACTCAGAACTGGAAAAGCAAGCCCTGGCTCTTGTAAAAGTGGTGGTGCACTTTCGAACATACATATTGAACTCCCATGTTATTTCTTATGTTCCCTCATCACCAATGAAGATGCTTCTAAATAAATAACTAAGAGAAGGAAAATGGGCTAACTGGTTGGAAAAGATACAAGAATATGATATCGAGATTAAACCTTTAAAGGCTATCAAAGGACAAGGTTTATGCAAGGTCATTGCCAATGGAGATTTGGTCGATGGAATGATTTCAATTTTAGTAGGAGAACCATTAGCTGATTCAGAATGGTACAAATATATTGTATTCTAATTAAGGACCAATCAATTTCCTATCACCATGAACCCCAAGAAGCGAAGAACATTGAAGATGAAGACAAATCAATATGTGCAGATTGTTGATATATTTTTCAGGAGAAATTATGATGGTATACTACTGAGATGCGTTGATGAAAATCAAGCCCAAGAACTAATAAGATAATTCCATGAAGGAATATGTGGTGGACACTTTGCACCTTCACTAAAGGTTTCATTCCCAATAACTTCTAGTACAAAACCTTGCTAAGAATATTCTCCTGTTGTTCTATTACAGGAGTGTTTTCGCCCAACAAATATCTTGGGAGTGTTTTTGCCCAACATAATATTTTTGAAGACTGAAACAAATTCATTGTAAACTTTGTAGAAAAATAGAGGGGTTTTATGCCTCCATAATTCTTGATACCAAAAGGTAAAGGGATCTGCTTCACAATCTACCCTTTTACTGATAGTCAAATTTGGGAATTGGAAACAGTGCACGATAGAAAATATCAAATAAGAGGCCATAAAGAATTTTCTATCCTTTTTGTAATGCGACAATTGGGAAGCAATTTCAATAGAAATGAACTTTCCCAACCAAAATTTTCCTTTTCTTGGACTGTAAAATACAAAATATATAAAATCATCTGAGATATAGAAACAATGTTCTATTGACCTATTACTATGGTGAATTGACATGCAATTTCTCGATAGGGATTCTTTAGAGATTCAACCTGAATTCAAGTTATGTCTGTTGGGACAGATGCAAGATGAAGCCAAAGGTTAATTGATGGTCAGAATGTAGATCACAAAATTTGAAGTGTAAAGTGAGGGTCACAGGAAAAGGAGAGAAAATGTTTGAGCCCGCATACTCGCGAATTTGAAGAAAAAGTCTAAGTGTTGAAACAAACTTGTGCATGAGTAAGTGGATGGAAATAAAAACCTGCCAACTCGCAAACTGGAATATGGCTAAGTATAGTAACCAAGAAAGGGGAAGAAAGAAGGGATAAAAGGAAATGGGAAAAAGGGAAGGTATAGAAGGGGGAAACGAAAAGAAGTAAATAAGTGGGAAAATAGAATGTGGGAGGGAAAAATGAAAGCACGAAAATATCTCAACAACTGGCTCCAACTGTGGGATGATAACCCCATGTGGGTTGTCAAGAATTCATAATCTTCATGAAAAGATGTTTCTATCCTTTGGGATATGGATTTGAATAGTAAGGATGTACAAAATAAATTGAAATCTATGTACACGGAGATGAGAAAATTTCAGGTGAAAAAGTTTTTCAAATTTCTCCCATTAACATGAAACATTAACATTTTTCCCTTCATGTCTTTGAGCATATATGCATTAAAACCCATAATATTTTCAATGACATATGGTCCAATCCAGAGTGCTTCATATTTTGTCTGCATTGATGGTTTCTCCTTATCCTTGTTCCATAGTAACACCAATTCACTCATTTGAAAAAATATTTATGGTTGCGCTCTTGATGTAGGAGCATCACCATCGTCATTCAATGAGGCATGGTGGAAGATGACTCAATATCCATCGCAATGCACTTAACTGATTTGGATTCCAAGGAGGAACGTCACTTTAAATTTTGAAAGAATTGTAATTAACGATCCCATGAGATATTGAAGCTAGAGCCATTGTATGTGCTCCAAAGGATTGTAATTTATTTTAATGTATGTAGGATTGTACACATTTTGAGCACTAACTCATATCTAGAGTGTAATTATTCATTTATTGTAATAAGTCTAGTGGTAGGATGATTTCAGTTATGATATGAAAGAACTAGAATAGTTTGAAGGGAAGGCTTGAGAATCCCCTTCATGTATAAATCAATGTAATTTATGCCCAAAAGAGGTTGTTGTAGTTGTTGAAAGAAGAAGCTGAAATTTGTTGAGAGTTGTTGAACCCCTTGTAAATATTTTCTGAAGGAATATAGAAGAAGATAATTGATTTCATTTTTTGAGCTTTCTTGTATCTGAGTAACTGGGTAAATGTTATGTTATTTATCTCTATGAATATGCGTGTGTTTATCTCAATGGTTGGTTGAATGAATCCTTAATTTTTATTTAAGTTTCAATTGTTTCTCTTTTGAAATATCGGTGCAAGGAGTGCACAGTGCCCATGCAAGGAGTGTGAAGGCCGAATCGTTACAAGTTTAGAAGCTCAGGAAAGATTGTGTAAGTTTACGCAGAGTGAGCGCAAGGAATGTGCCTATACTCATAGGAGTATAAAATCGTATAGGGGAGACTAGTGGAAAGAGTGAAAAGGGTCGACACTTTGTTAAGTGTGAAAAATATCAGAGGAGAGATAGCACAAGGAGTGTGCCAGTAACTTATTTAAGTCCCAAGGTCAGGAGGGAAGTGAAAAGTGTGTGCCATAGTTTAAGTCTTTTAAGATAAAAGATCGGGAGGGAAGCACAAGGTGTGTGCCAGAGTTTAAGTCATTCAAGTGACAAAGTTCAAGGAGGGATAGTGAGAGTAAGTCCCCAAAGAAGAGAAATATCTGCGTTTGAAGGAGAGAAGACGAGATCTGCTTGGGAAGTATAAGAATCCCTCATAGTTGTTAGATTAAAGAGAAGGAGCGCAGACTTTAAACCCTCAAGTCCTTCGAACTTTGTTTCTCCGACAATTTTGAGTCATTTATTGTAAGTGAGGCAAAATCCCCAAAGTTATGAAGTCCCAGAGTGAATCTACACCGTATATCACTGAGAGAGTGTCAGTAGTTGGATTGGTTGTGGAACAAAATTGGGTCATTGGATCAAACCAAGAGAAAAGGAAAAGTGTCATTGAGAAGATCAGATCCCAGTCGTTGGATCTGCATGTAGGTGAGCGTGAGTTGTAGATCTCACACATTCAGAGATTTGGCACTCTAGGAGAAACTGATTGTTGTTGCATAGAGTAGGAAAAGTCCTGAATTTCGGAGTAAATCCTGACCATTGGTTGTCGAGTACATGTGTTTGTGGATTATCGAGTATTCATAAATTCGGCTATCCAGAGGATCGTGAGTGAAATTTTCTTTGGAGTGAAAAGTCCTAAAGTCCCGAAGCCCAAAGCCAATCCAAACCATTTTTTGTTGAGCACATGTGGAGTCTTGGATTTGATCTCAGTCATAGATCAAGGGGTAAAGTGTGAGTCGTAGATCGCCAATTTGGAGGTATTTTATGTTGGAGGCATAGAAAGTCCTGAAGCATGGAGTCCCAGAGTTCCTTTTGGCCATATATCATGGAAATAATAATGGACCATTGATCCTTGAACTATTCGAGAGTTCTCCAGTTTGACGTTCAAGAGGTTTGGAGTGTATTGTGGGAAAATATTTCTAAACCCGAAGTTCTGAAGTGTCGAAGTTGTCGCTTTAAAACTTTAAGCCCCAGGTTTTAGGACTGAGGTCACGTGAATACTCCGTTGGAGTAATAAGACCCTAAAAAACATTAATTTTCACACAACAAAAGAAGAAAATGCATGTGGTAAATAATTATAAGGGTTCAGTGAGGACCCGAGAGCCACCTCATCTCCTATGTAAATCGATCCTAGACTGGGAGGTCATGCGAGACCCCTAGGAGGGGTGGGGGTTTACATCAATTGGTATCATAGCATAGACAATATTTTTGTCTGATACCATCAAGTAGTATCAAAGCATGAATAATATCTATGAGAAGAAATACTTGGAGCCATGTCACCGAGGAGATGCGGGGAGAGACCTATGGTCAATGCATCTGTGGAGGAGGAAATGATACAACTTCATGCAAGGTTGGACACCATGGAAACAAAATAAAGGAGAGAACCATAGACTAGTGATTTCAGTGAAGTTGAAAGTGAATATATAGAATAAGAAGAAGTTGTAGGAGAACAAGAAACAGAGGAGTGATTGTTGAGAGTTGTTGTCAAGATGGGAACCAAAGAAAAGATGGAAGTCCCAATGTATTAAGGTAATTTGAAAGTAGAAGAATTTCTTGAGTAGATAAGTGATTTAGAAAAGTACTTAGAATATGATGAGATTGATGATGAGAAGAAATTAAATCATGTGGTGACCAGATTGAAGGGACATGCAACTTTATGGTGGGACGAGTTGCAAGATGACAAAAGGAGAAAAGGTAAGTCCAAGATTAAGAGTTAGGATAGAATGGTAGCTAAGCTCAAGGATAAATTCATACCCAAGGATTATCATTTGAATATATTCAAAAGGTTGTATAATCTGAGACAGAAAGATTTGTTGGTGCAGGAGTATACTGAAGAATTTTATAAGTTGAATATAAGGGTAGGACAGAAAGAGAATGATGAAGAGAAAGTTTATAAGTATATTAATGGATTGAGGTATGAAATATAGGATGATATTAGTATGATAACTATGAGGACTGTAGAATATTCTTATCAGGTAGCCCTGAAGGAAGAAGAAAAATTGGCAAGGAAGCAGAGTTAGAGGAACAGGGGAAGAGTCTTGATAGAGGAAGAGGAATCACCATAGAGAAGTTCTAGGAATCCAGGGGAGAAGCTAAAGGATTTAGCAGTCAGATAGATAGAGGAGGAATTTCTAGAGGAGGATACTCTAGATGAAGGAATCCATTTCCAAGAGGAAGAGGAAGAGGAAGAGGAGGAGAAGTGAAGTGGTATGCTTGTAGGAAAATAGGGCAGATGTCTTGGGAATGTCTTGAAAAGAAGAATGCAGGAGTTAGATAAGCTCAAATATATGAAGCACATCAGAGGAATTTGGAGACAAAGATGAAAGAAGAAGCAATTGAAGAGGGAAGATCACTCATGATGAGGAAATATCTCATAAAGCCAACACAAGAGGTATGAGAACCAATCCAGAGGAACATTTTATTCAGAACTGCTTGCAAGACCAGAGACAGAGTATGCAAGGTGATCATAGGAAGTGGGAGCACTGACAACTTGGTATCCATGGATATGGTGAAAAATTTAAAGTTGGAGATGATACAACATCTGAGTCTATACATGGTGTCATGGTTGTAGAAAAGATATAAATTCATGGTAATTCAACAGTGTAAAGTTGAGTTTAAAATTGGTAGTTACAAGGATGAAGTTTTATGTGATGTCATACCCATGGATGTTTTTCATGTTTTGTTGAGGTGACCATGGAAATATGATAGGAATGTCATACATGATGGGAGGAAGAATACTTATACCCTTGATAAAAATGGGTGTAAGCATATGTTGTTGCTACTAGAAGATAAGGGAGTTAAATATGAGGTTAGTTCGAGTATACTTCTCATGAGTGGGAAGGAAATCTTGAAGGAAGAAGAATATCTCCAGTGTTGTAGTATGAGGATAGGAGATATCAATATATCTCTTAGAATGAGCTTCATGGGTGCTCAATATTGTGAGCAAATGATGTAGGAGGAATCCAGGGAAGAGGCCAAGGGGCCAAAGGTTTTTAAAACTAACAATTTGTGTGTGATGGTAGGTGCAATAGAAGTATGGTTGTTGAAGACTGTCAAAGAAAAGGAGAGTGGACAGAAGTCAAGTTTTGTTCAAAAGGAAAAGAAAGAAGAGGAGGCCCACACAATTGCGAGCCAAATAAATATTCAAGAGGAGCATTCGGGTTCTATACTCACTCAGTGGGAGAAGGAGTTGAATATGCTGGAGGATTGGTTAAACCATCTAAAGATAGAGGAATAATAACAAAGGTATGTTATCATGAAGAATAACAAAGGAAACCTTCAGGAAGGTAAAATTCCTGAAGAAATAAAGAAGAAGGAGAAGCAACCAGTGGATAACAACAACAACCTACAACAAAACAATTGTCACGAGAGCAAGAGAGAGTTGCAACAAAAGACTTAGCTAGGGGATAGGATGGACAAGGAAATTATGGAGTTGAGAGGGTTGGTAGAAAGGTCATCCAAGGAGACAAGAGAAGACTATGGTCATAAGCTCAATAAATCTATGAAACATATGATCTAGAGACTAGGAGAAAACCTTGCAACAATAGGAGAACAACAAAAAAAAAAACAACAACAGAAAGGAAGAGAAGAAAATTTACAACTCTGAGTCAAAGTTTTGGATCCTAGAGGATCTCAACAATAGCAACAAATCCATGAGCAGGAGATCATGATTTTTTTTCTGTAGCTGACCATGATGCAGGATTATCACTGTCATCATTCAATGAGGCATGGTGGAAAATGACTCAGCATCCAACGCAACACACTTAACTGGTTTGGATTCCAAGGAGGGCATGTCACTTTAAATTTTAAAAGCATTGTAATTAAACATCCCATGAGATATTGAAGCTAGAGACATTTATGTGCTCCAGGGGATTGCAATTTCTTTTAATGTTTGTAGGATTGTACATTTTTTTAGCGTTGACTCATAACTAGAGTGTAATTATTCATTTAGTGTAATAATCATAGTTGTAGGATGCTTTTAATTATGATATGAAATCACTAGAATAGTCTGGAGGGAAGGCTCGAGAATCCTCTTCATGTATAAATCAATGTAATTTATTCCCAAAAGAGTTTGTTGTAGTTGTTGAAAGAAGAAGTTGAAAGTTGTTGAGATTTGTTGAACCCCTTGTAAATATTTGTTGAAGGAATATAGAATAAGAGAATTTCTTTCAATTTCTGAGCTTTCTTGTCTCTGAGTAACTGGGTAAATATTATGTTACTTATCTTTGTTTTTATGTGTGTGTGCATATAAATGGTTAGTTGGATTAATCATTAATGTTTATTTAATTATCAATTGTTTCTATTCTGAAATCTCAGTGTAAGGAGTGCACAATGCCCACACAAGGAGTGTGAAGGATGAACTGTTATAGGTTTAGAATATTAGGAGAGATTGTGTAAGTTTACACAAAGAGAGCACAAGGAGGGAACCTATACTCATAGGAGTATAAAATATCAGAGGGGAGACTAGCGTAAAGAGTGCATAGGGTTGACACTTTGTTAATTGTGAAAAATCTTAGAGGAGAGATAGCGCAAGGAGTGTGCCAGTAACTTATTTAAGTCCCAAGCTAAGGAGGGAAGCACAAAGTGTGTGCCATAGTTTAAGTCTATCAATATAAAATATCAGGAGAGAAGCGCAAGGTGTGCACCATATTTTAAGTCATTCAAGTGACAAAGTTCAAGCATGGATAGTGAGAGTAAGTACCCCAAAAAGAGAAATCTCTTTGTTTGAAGGATAGAAGATGAGATATGTTTGGGCAGTATACGAGTACCTCATAGCCATTGGATTAAATATAAGGAGCACAGACGTTAAATCCTAAAGTCCTTTGGACTTTTCTACTCCAGTAGTTTTGAGTCATTTGTTGTAAGTGAGGCAAAATCTCCAAAGTTATGAAGTCCCAGAGTGAATCTACATTGTAGATCATTGGGAGAGTGCCAGTCATTGGATTGGATGTCAAACATATCTGGGTTGTTGGATCAAATACAAAGAAAATGAGAAGCATCGTTGAGAATATTAGATCCCAGCTGTTAGGTCTATGCATAAGCAAGTGTGAGCCATATATCTCACAGATTTGGAGATTCAACACTCTAGGAGAAACTGATTGTTGTTGCACGTAGTAGGGAAAACCCTAAATTTCAGAGTAAATCATGACCATTGGTTTTCGAGTACACATGTCCATACATTATCGAGTATTCATAGATTCATTTATCTAGAGGCTTGTCAGTGAAAGTTGATTTGGTGTGAAAATTCTTAAAGTCCCGAAGCCCATATTCAATCTAGACCATTTGTTGTTGATCACACGTGGATCGTGGATCTCCATTCTTCACTAATTCATTGTTCGAAAATTCAGGAGTTTAGTTTTGATTAGGATAAAGAAGTCATGAATCTTAGAGTTCTAGAGTCGATCACAGTCATTGGTTGCAAGAGGAGTGTGGACCGTTAGATCTGAGGATTTCTTCCCTTCACTAGTTCAAAGGTATTGCGTGTTGTAGTCACAGAAAGTCCCAAAGCCTGGAGTCCCAGATTTGATCTCAGTCATAGATAAAGGGGTGAAGTGTGAGTCATAAATTTCCAGTTTGGAGGTATTGTGTGTTGGAGGTGTAGAAATTCCTGAAGCTTGGAGTCCCAGAGTTCCTTTTGGTCGTATATCATGGCAAGAAGCATGGACCATTGATCCCTGAACTATTCGAGAGTTTTCAAGTTCAACGTTCGGGATATTTGGAGTGTACTGTGGAAAATCTTCTGAAGCCCGAAGTTCCAGAGTGTCGAATTTGCCTCTTTCAATATTTAAGCCCCAAGTTTTAGGCTCAAGGTCATGTGCAGACTCTAGTGGAGTAAAAATACCCTTGTGAAGATGAATTTTTGTGCAACAAAAGAAGAAAAGGTTTGTGGTAAAAAATTCTAAGGGTTCAGTGAGTATCCAAGAGCCACTTCGGCTCCTGTGTAAATTGATCCTAGACAAGGAGGTCACGCAAGTCCCGTAGGAGGGGTGGGGGTTTACATCATCTCTGATCAAATTTTTTTTGATACTTTGTTGTCTCTAAGAAGTTCTATACAAATATTCACTTCATTCTTCCTCCAATTTTAATCATTGATTCATTCTCTTTTGCATAGGTGTAATATGTTCTGCATCCTCTGTATTAACTACACTAGTCAATGCATTTAAATCGAGGTTGATTGGAATTGTTTCTTCTTTCCCTTAAACCAACATATATGGACACATCCCAGTACTGTCTTTCGAAGTCATTCTACTCACCCACAGAGCATATGTCAATTTCAAATGCCAATTCTTCTGGTTCTTATCAATAGTTTTCTTTAATATCTGAACAAGTGTATTATTGGTGGATTCTACAAGACCGTTCCCTTCTGGATACTAATTTTATGACTACCCCATGACAATTGCATATTCTCCACAAAATTCTATAAATTTTGACCCGATGAAAATTGAACCATTGTCAATAATGATTTTTTCTCAGACACCAAATATTGACACAATATTATCTTTGAGAAACTTAATCAATTCCTTCGGAATCAACCCTTTTTAATGATATTTATTCTGGCCACTTCGTGAAATAATATGTAGTGGTGAGGATATATATGTGCCTTTTACTCGATTTCAGATTTATTGGTCCAATGAAATCCAATCCCCATTGGAAAAATGGTTGTCCTATAGATATAGGATGTAATGGCATTGCAGATTTTTTTCATTTTCCTTGAAAATGTTTTACAAGATACACATTTTCTTATGGTAGCATATGAATCTTTAAAAATTGATGGCCAATAAAACCCAACCCTTAATATTTTATGGGCCATGGTAGTGGGAGCATAATTTCCGCCACATATACCTTCATGGAATTCTTTCATCCATTATTGAGCTCACTTTTCATCAATGCACCTTAACAATATTCCATCATGGTTCCTTCTGAATAATACATCATCAATCAAGACATAATGATTTGACTTCATTTTCAATGTTCTTCGCTCCTTTGGGTTCATGGTGACTAGAAATTGTCTGGACCTTAAGTAAAATATAATGTCTCTATACCATTATGAAACAACCATAGGTTCTCCAACTGAAACCAAAATTAATTCATCCAAAGAATCACCACTCACAATGAGCTTACATTGACCCTATCCTTTGATTGATTTTAAATTCTTAATTTCAATTTCATACTCTTGAATCTTTTCCAACCAATTTTCCCATTTTCCTTCTCTCAATTTTCCCATATGCAATGACATGAGAATTTAATATGTAAGTCCAAAAGTGTGCCACTACTTTTACAAGAGATAGGGCTTGTTTCTCCAATTCCAAATATCTTAATTCATAATCATGAAGGGTATTACTCATGAAACTAATTGGAAATTATTCACCCTTGGAATTTCTTTGAGTAAGAACAGATTCCACAACAATTTCTATTGAAAATGAATAAATGATGAAGTCTCTTTGGAAATATGGACTAATGAGGACTGGGGATATAGTGATTGCCTTTTTGATATTATCAAAAGCTTCATGTGTATCCGAGGTCCATTCAAACCTTTGATTCTTTTTCAACAATGATTTGATCGGCTTCACAATACTTACATAGTCAGGGATGAATCTTCGTACAAAGTTGAGTTTTCCAAAAAATGATTGGACTCCCTTCTTGGATGATGGAGGGTTGAGTTCATTTATAGCTTTAACTCTCTTGGGATCAATATATATTCCTTCTTTGCACACAATATGGCCCAATAATTTTCCTTCAATTACAACAAATAAACATTTTTTTGGATTTAAGAAGACACCATATAATTTGCATCTATCAAAAACTTTTCTTAGGTGATGAATGTGATCACTCCTAGTTTTTGAGTGTATTGTTAAATCATCTTGGTAATCCACCATGAATTTTCCTATCAAACCCTCAAAAGCATGATCCATATCCCTTTGAAATGTAGATCCATCATTCTTTAAACCAAAAGGAAACAAAGAATATACATATGTCTCCCAAGGTGTTATGCAATTTGTCTTTTCTCTATCTTCCTCAAAAACCAAGACTTGATTATACCCAAAAAAACCATCTAACATGGACATGCAAGTTTATGTCATGACTTGTTGGAGGATAAATTCCATGTTAGGAAAAAGATAATTGTCCTTTGCACTTGATTTATTAAGGTCTCTGAAATCTACACACATCTAAATCTCCCCAGTATTTTTTCTCACAACCAACGGATTTAAAATCCAGTCAGAATGTCTGATGAGGTATATTATTCCAACTTTCTTTAATTTTTCAAATCCAACCTTTACTAGTGGCTTTAATTTGGGGTTCATCATCCTTATCTTTTGCTTGACAGGATTTTCTCTTTCTCTCAAAGGAATAATTTATTGAAATATTATTCTATCATATGCCTTCAAATCATCATAAATCCATGCGAACACATCAATATATTCTTTAAAAAGTGTGACATATCGATCAACTTCATCAACTATGAAATCAACTCCCAAGTTGACATATTTTGGGGGAACTATCAGTTCCAATATCAATATTTCTTGTTTCTTGGACTTTTCGAAGTGATACTTCTTACAAGAGATTTTTAGCATGATAATCTCTTGTAAAAGGGGACTTAGACTGAATACAATTCTTTAGAACAAGAACGATGTCTTTATCCTCATCTTCATCATCATTTACCAAGAAATTTTCTAGTTCTTCATCATTCTCAAACACTTGTAAATACTCCCTATTTTTAGGTACAAAAGGTCAGAATATTCTTTTTACTTGAAAATGTGTTTTTCTTTGAACATTATCTGGCTTCGACGGTGAATCCACCAAATCTAATCAATCTGTCTTCTTATTTTTATCCCTTGGGATGAAAGAAATGTTAAAAGAGCTAAAATATTCCATCAATTCATTAACTCTTTTGAAATATAATTTGAGTCTTTCTTTCTTAATATTATATCTTTGGGCCTCATATTTCGTCTCATTATTGGTGCATGCAAATTCAAGTTTGAAAACATGTGGGTGCATAATATTTTTTGGGTTTGTAAGGACAATTCCAACTCCACTACCTGAACTTGAGTAGGCTCTATCAAATGACATCCTCCAGTAACCCTTAAAATATTTATCTTGATTCTCCATGTCCTCAATTTTCTCCATGTCTAGGATAGCATAATTTCCAATCCCAACATCTATATAATCTTCCACTAGCTCATTATCCTTGTTTTTGAAAGAAAATGACATCTTGGGTTCACGAGGAACCTTGATCGTTGTTCCACCTTTATCTAGAAACATCATGCATCTTCCATCATTCATTATGTAGTCTCTGATCATATATTACCAATATCTTCCTAGGACAACTCCATATGCATGAGGAAGATTCACCACCACAATATTCAAAATTGTAATAATATGAGGAGAAGTAGTGATCCAATCATAAAAATATTTGATTTCTCCATAAGATGTCACATGCCTAGAATCAATTTCATAAATTATTTTTCTTGTTTCATAATACTTGGTGCATCTCATACCCAACACCTCCATGATCTCCAATGGCATAATATCATTTGTCACACCAGTGTCAACTAGACAATTGTGGTGTGCAATATCATGATTCTCAATTGAAATATAGAAAGGTGGGACTTTACCTCTCAACTTGATTGTTGATTTGTTTTGTCTTTTCTTTGAACTTATGACAACGACATCCATTCTTTTTTAGGTATCTAGAGAGGTAGTGGGGAGGGGTGGAGGGCTAATAATTATAATAGTGGGGGCCATTCAATGTAAGGTGCACTGGGTCCACTATATTATTAAATAAAGCTCACTATGGTAGTTAGACATAATAAATGGGTAGTTAGATATAATAAATGTAAGAGGACTTATTAGAAGGTTCTACTTCTAGAATATTCCTCCTCTAGAATGTTCTTAGGTGATGGTAGCACTATATAAAGGGGTTCAAACAATGTAATGGGATATGAATAGAATTATTGTATTTGAAGCGGTAGATCAATAGGAGGATTCCCCCTTGAAGAGGCAACTGAACAGGAGAGGATCCCTTCCATAATAGGATCCATTGTATGGTGTTTCCCTACCTCAAGGGTTTGGTAATAATATAGTGTGGTTTCTTCTATCTTGCTCTGTGGATCTATTGTGTATTTAGTATTTGTGGTAATTACATTTGTAGATATATTCAGGTTATTAACAATTGGTATGAGAGCACTTTCCTTGGAAGACATTGTGGGAAAATTCAAAGAGGATTATTGTGGAACAAGTGGTATCAAATCACTTTCCTTGCAGACATTGTGTGCAAATATTTTTTATTTTTGCAGATGTTTTTCAGAGAAGAAAAAAGAGGGTCGTGACATTCTAGAAATTTGGTATATTTTTGTGAAAAATTTGCAGAACCAGGTTGTATATTTGAGTTCCTATAAAAAAAACACCTAATTTCAAAAAAAACAAAATCGTTTGAAACAGAGTCCGGGAAGTCAAGATATTGAAGTTTTAAAATCTACAAATTTTCAGGGTTTTTTCCACGGACAGCGGTGCAAATTTTTATTTTATTTTATTTATGTAGTATCTGTATGCCGAATTTTCTCAAACAAATTATAGATCTGAGTTCCTCTCACAATTTCACCCAATTTCAAAAAACAAACAGCCGAAACGGAGTCCAGGAAGTGAAGTTATGAGCATTTTAAATTCAACAGTTTTTCAGGGTTTTTCTGGAAAACGTCGCAATTTTCTGCAGTAATTTATTGTTCTATTTTTTGGGTTTTTTCATGACGGTGGCAGGACTGAAGATTTAATAGGGTGCTAAGATGGCTATTTCTTCTCAAACCCTCAAATAAATTCTACATATTACTGAAGCATTCAAAGCCCAATGGTGTGACAGATTCCATGACCTTGTAGATGACCTCAATGATAGTTTTCGTAGTATTCAAGATTCGTTGGATAGTATGCAAGAGAGATTTATTATGACGGACATCATGAATGAATATCATCAAGAAGTGTATTATTGGTATTCTTTGGAGGACGATTGTGATGATTGGTACATGGATAGTTGTCATTTATGGGATGACAACCACTTCCATCTTTTATTTTATGACTCTCATTCACCTCATATAGAGCACATTATGGAGAGAAGTCCAATGTCTTCTATGCACACTATTTTTCAGTATTCTTCAGTACTAGTATGTTATTCAAATGATTTTGGGGATATGGAGGGATATACATATTTGGATCCCCATGATCAATGTAGATCTTTGGAGTATCATTTTCAATTGGTTCTTGAGTTCAGATATATTTCGTGTGGAGTTCACATGAACACTTGGGCATGGGACCCCCATTCACAATCGATGTTGGACTACTTCAGCATGATGGTTTTCATTTTTTCATGGCACCCTGGTTCTCAATTCTACTTCGACACTATGGTCCACACTTATCCATGGGACCCTGGTATATAGTTGTACATCAAGTGTTGAGGATAACGCTTTCATAAGGGGGATGGAATGTTAGGTAGCTACAGAGGAAGTGGGGGGGGTGGAGGGCCCATAGTTATAATAGTGGAGGTCATTCAATGTAAGGTGGACTAAGTCCACTATATTATTAAATAAAGCTCACTATGGTAGTTAGACATAATAAATGGGTAGTTAGATATAATAAATGTAAGAGGACTTCTAGAATGTTCTTAGGTGATGGTAAGACTATATAAAGGGGTTCAAACAATGTAATGGGATATGAACAAAATTATTGTATTTAGAGTGGTAGCTCAATAGGAGGATGCCCCCTCGAAGAGGCAAGTGAACATGAGAGGATCCCTTCCATAATAGGATCCATTGTATGGTGTTGCCCTACCTCAAGGGTTTGGTAATAATATAGTGTAGTTTCTTCTATCTTTTTTTGTGGATCTATTGTGTATTCAGTATTTGTGTTTATTACATTTGTAGATCTATTTAGGTTCTTAACATTCTTCCATATGGATCATCCAACAATCTCATAATATTTTCCTTCTATTGAGGGATCTTCACCAATTCCGGAGGGGAAGAGTAATCCTCATCTTGCTTAAATCCTCTACAAATTTATATTTCTTCTAGGGAGGGTTTGATATCAAATGTTTCTTTTTGGTTCTAGTATTGTTGATTAATTGGGTTGGTTGTCATTGATTTCAAACCTTGAAGAAAGTCTGGTAGTGAATTCTGGTAGCACAAAGGTTTGAGTAATAGACCCAAGTTTGCTTTATGTATAATGGTATGATTTTTGATATAATTGCAAGTATGACTATTCTAGATGGATTTTACATGTCATGTCATTTCTGGTGGTATGTGGAGCATCACATAACTCCTCAAGGTTTGAAAGTTATGGCCTTACAAATTTTGAGGACCCTCATATGTTGGCTTGAAGCCCCAAAAGGTCAAAGATGTAAAAGTGTTTGCAAAGAATAAATTATTTAAATAATAAAGTAAAGTGAAAAAGTAAAAAATGATTATTTAAATAATAAAGTGAAGTGACAAAGTCAAAGAGGATTATTTAAATAATAAAGTGAAGTGACAAAGTCAAAGAGGATTATTTAAATAATAAAATGAAGTGGCTAAGTCAAGGAGAATTATTTAAATAATAATGTAATTGGAGAAATTTCTAATTATGGAAATTGGTTAGAAGTGGGTTAGCCCTAAAATAAGGAAATTGGGTTAAGATGGTTAAAAGGTAACCCTTGAGGAAGCTACATGAAAGTATAAATAAGAGGCAAAGCTCTCTCATTTTAATTAAATTTGAGCATATTGAATATCTACAGGTGATTGAGGTAACCAAAGGATATATAAGCCGAATTTCATAGGGAAGGTGAAGTAAAGAAGGCCAAAATTCAAGGGAGGATAAATTCTTTTGATGATTCTTTCTAAGGTATGTTATTTACAGGTCATCTCACAATTTTTGCAATAATTTGTTTTCTATAATGATTCAGACAGTGAAATTTGGAGGCCATTGAGTAAACATATCCAAGTAGCCATGGTAAAAATTTCATCTTGTGGGTCATTTTATTTTTGGAGTTACACTCCGCGGAAAATAGGGTTTGTGGCCAGTCCTGAAACTAGTCTAAAACAAGTGTTTCGGGTAAAAACGTCAGAACTTCTTCATAACAGATCCAAATTTAGTAAGACCAAATGTGTTGGTTAGAGTAAATTCTTTATTATTTTGTGTAAAATTTTTAGATCCATACAACAAATATTCTGGGTGGGGCATGGTCTACAAGTTCACTCTCTAGAATAAACCATAATTCGGCAAGGTATGCCATTTCTGCTATAAATCCTTTTATGAGAGGCTCCAAGTAGTGACACCTGAAGGAATTGCATAAAACACACTTAAGAACATTCTGTACTATTTTCATATCTTTGTTCATTATAGGTACATAGTTAGATTATTTCAAGTTAGGGTTGTTGACTAATCTAAAACTAGTCATGTGAGACTAAAGTAAAGTTTGATGAAAATGCTAGTCTCTTGTTGTTAAAGTTAAGGAAGGTTTGTAGGTTGAAATATAGGTTGGTGCATGGTTGATGCACTTGTTTATGGTACAAGTTGATTATATGTTGTTTTCTATAGGTTGGTGCATGGTTGATGCACTTGTGTATGGTACAAGTTGATTATAGGTTGAGGTACAGGTTGATTATTGGTACAGGTTGTTTGGTGCATGTTTATTGGTACAGGTTTACAACAGTATATCTCACAGTGATAGTGGGACAGTGGTTCCAACATTCTACTTATACGTCAGGGTGGTTGGATGGGGAAAGGACATGTGGTTGTAGCCATAGAACATAGGGGGTTGTAGCATCCTTCTGGTTGTAGCCATAGAACTGGGGAGTTGGAGATTCCCTCAGGTTGTAGCCTTAGAAACTAGGGGGTTGGAGACTCCTTCCAATTGTAGTTGGAAAACAAAGGAAGTTGGTGCTTCTAATGAATGTATTTCTTCAAGACATATAAGAAAAAACATTCTGTGGTTTTATCTCGCTTTGGGTTTCCACGTAAAAACATTGGTGTACTGTGTATGTGTATGATTGTTCATTTGTTCATTGTTTACTTACTCTAAAAATATTGGATGATAGTGCTACATTAATATAACACTTCCATTATATGGTTAAAAAGGATTATATTAGTCTATCACTGATTCACCCCCCCTCTCAGTAATCCAACAATTGGTATCAGAGCAGGTTCCTTCATAAATCAATTTAACCACTGAAAGGTAGATCATGGAGAGAAACATGTATAAAAATGGAATACCACTATTTGATGGATAGAAGTATTCCTTTTGGATCATGATAATGAAGACATATATACAGGCACAGGGATTTGAAATTTGGAAATCAATTATAGATGGATACACAACACTAGCAGTTCTGCCGACAAATGACAAAGCTCTGAAAATTGGTTAGAATAATTCAAAAGCCACAAATGCACTTCTAAATGGTCTTGGAAAATCGATATTCACCAAAGTTTCACATTGTAAATCCGTTAAAGAGATTTGGGACAAACTTTGAAATATTTATGAAGGAGATTCAAAATTCAAAGCAACAAAGCTTCAAACTTATAGAGGTCAGTTCGAACAACTAAAGATGAAGGAAGATGAGAGCATTGCAGCTTAATGTTTACAAGTCAATGAAACAGTAAATGCAATCTTGTTATTGGGAGAAGAAATAAAAGAATCTGTAATTTTTCAAAAGGTACTAAGATCTCTTCCTATGATATTTGACCCTAAGATATCAGCACTAGAAGAAAGAGCAGATCTAAACTCAATAAGCATGGAAGAACTACATGGAATCTTCACAGCATATGAAATGAGATATGAATAGGAAAATCCATATATAAAAGAAGCAGCCTTCAAAGCATCCAGAAGGTCAAAGAAAAAGGGAAAGAAAAAATAAAAATAACATATCAGTTGCAGTGATGTCTCGGAAGATGATGAAGAAGTGGGCAACTTTGTCAGAAAATTGAATAAGCGAACCAATGATAGGTATAGAGGTAAGCTTCCTTTGATTTGTTTTAACTTTGATGGTATTGGTCATTTTGCTAACAAATGTCCTCATAAGAAAAAGAGAAATGATGAAGGTTACTCAAATAGAAAACAAACATACAAAGGCAAAAGAACCACAAAGAAAGTTTTCAAGAAACGCTTATGCACCAAAGAAGACATCTCATCATCAGATGAAGATGATGTCAGTGACAGTGAGATAGAAAGAGTTTTATTCATGGCAGTAGAAGAATCTGATAAAGAAGACTCGGAAGAAGAATATGAACAGGCCAAAGAAGAATATGAAGAGGCAGAAGTTGATTATCGAAAATAATTTTTGTGTGCCATATAAGTTATAAGAAGAGAAAATAAGAAAAACAAGAAACTACAGGTGGAACTAGACAAGAAAGAAGACACTTGGGAACTAGAAAAAATGATCACAAATTTGAAGGTTCAAATTGAAGAAGATAAAAGAATTGAAGAAGCACTCAAAGAACAACTAGAAGGAAGAGACAAGATCATTGGAAATTTGGAAGAAGAAATTGTCACATTAAGAAAGGATCTTCAAAAGAAAAATATGCATAACAACTCAAAAGTTTTGAATGACATTATCAGTAGTCAAAAACCTCATCACGACAATTCCAGACTTGGATACAATCAGATAGAAAAGGGATCAAGCTCCAAAACAACAGAACAAGAAACATATCCAAAAATCTATACAGAAACAATCAAAGGGGATAGGAAGGTCTACAAAGAAAATTACAGGGACATGCCTCCATTGAGAAGATTTAGATTTTAGAATCAACGATCGACAGAAACAGATAGGCCTTAGGAAGAACAAGGATTCATAAGAGTACATCCTTTCAAAATATATTCAAATCCCATGTATCAAACTATCTTTTTTGGTTTATATTATGCATATAATAATTTTGGACATAATGTTGTAAATTGAAGAGAAAACAACAGGAACATACACAACTTTGAAAGTCATACACAAAAGGGTTATCCAAGAAGGCCTAGTGAAACAGAGAGAAGAAGTTACAACAAGTTTGAATCTTTGAGCACTGAAGTGAAATGATACAAATGTAACAACTTTGGACACATGGACAAAGATTGTAGAATGGCAGTCCCTCCTAGAAAACCACAATAGAACAACAATAGTCACAGACAGGAACCTCAGAAAAGGACATGGATAAGAAAGAAGAATCAGTATACCAATGAAGAAATCACACTCGCTCTACAAGCTAAGCAGAAGAAACATGGTTGGTATGTTGACAATGGTTGTTCAAAACACATGACAGGCGATAGATATAGGTTTCTTACATTAATAAAGGAAAGAGATGGATCAATCTCCTTCGAAAATGATGATTGAACTAAAATAATTGGAAAAGGCATAGTCATAATTGGGAACAAGAATACCAAGGCAGAAAATGTTCTACTAGTAGAATACATGAAAGATAATATTCTAAGTGTGATTCAAATGTGTGACCAAAGTCATAAAGTTATTTTCAATTCACAAAAGTGTGAGATAAGAAAAAAAGGTTTAGGAAAATTGATTGCAATAGCTGCAAGAACTTCAAGCAACATATATGTATTAAGTGAAATTGGAAATGAAAATTGTTTCCTAGGAAAGGAAGATAAAATTTGGCTATGGCACAGAAGAATGGGTCACATACATTTTGATAACCTTGTCAAAGTTAGCAAAAGGGAAGCAGTTAGAGAAATGCCCCAGATCACGAAACTAACCAACACTTTATGAAAGCATTTTCAACAAGGAAAGAAAACAAAGACCGGGTTTAAATCAAAATAATATTCAACGAAAATACCACTAGAAATTGTGCATACTGATCTAGTTGGACCAAATACAACAAAGGGTTTAAAATGTTAGAAATACTTTATGTTATTAGTTTATTATTATACAAGAATGACTACAGTTTTCTTTCTCGGGAATAAGTCAGAAGGCTTTGAAAACTTCAAGGTCTACAAGGAAATGGTTGAAAATGAAATGGATTCAAAAATCAAATTCTTGAGATATGATAATGGAGGAAAGTTCACCTCAAAAGAATTTATGGACTATTGTAGCAGGCATGGAATAAAAAGGAAATTATTCGTTGCTATGACACCTCAACAAAATGGAGTTGTTGAAAGAAAGAACATGACAATACATGAAATGGCTCGAATAATTCTAATGGATTCCAAATTTACAGATATCATTTCGACATAGGAAGTGCATACAATAGTTCACAATCAAAACATAGTAATGCTCAGAAACAACATTGAAAAAACTCCCTACGAGCTATGGAAAGGAAGACCATCAAATGTGAAGCACTTCAGAGTTTTTGGAAGCAAATGCTACATCAAAAGAGAAGATGGCAGAATGGGAAAGTTTGACTCTCGTATGGACAAAGGATTACTTTTTGGTTACTCAAGTACAAGGAAATCATACAAGTGTTACAACCTAAGATTGAACAAAGTTGTGGAAAGAATCAACATAACAATTGATGAAACAGTTAGACAAGAATTAAAGGAAGAAGAAAATGAATCAATGGAATAGGTTTACGAAGAAGAAGCAGAAGATGAAGAAGGAGAAGATGAAGAGGATCCAATAGAAGTAGAATAACAAGTTTAACAAGTGCCTCCAAAGACACCTAGCATACGAGTACAAAAGAATCATCTTGCAGATCATATTATCGAAAACAAAGATGCAGGAGTTGAGACTAGAAGAAGAATCTATTCACAAGAACAAACACACCTAGCACTCTCATCTACGATTGAACCAACCTGTTTTGAAGAGGCCAGCAAGGATGAATTTTGGAATAAGGCCATGGATGAAGAATTGGATCAAATAGATAAAAATGAAACTTGGGAATTGGTTCCAAGACCAAAGAAAGGATAAGAATGTGATTGGAACAAAGTGGGTATATAGGAATAAATTGAATGAAGATGGATAGGTTACAAGGAACAAAGCTAGATTGGTATGTAAAGGATATGCACAGGTTGAAGCAATCAAATTTGAAGAGAAATTTGCCCCAGTTTCTAGAATGGAAGCAATCTGATTGCTTTTAGCTTATGCATGCTCCAAAAATATTAAAGTGTATCATATGGACGTCAACTCAACTTTTCTGAATGGGGAACTTGAAGAATAAGTCTACATTGAACAACCAAAAGGATTTCAGTTTTCATAGAACACATATTATGTGTGTAAATTAAATAAGGCCTTGTATGGTCTAAAGCAGGCTCCTAGAGCATGGTACTCTAGACTGGATAAATATCTACAAAAGGAAGGGTTCGGAAAAGGAAGTGCATACAACAACCTCTACATCAAGGTAACTCAATATAGTATTTTATTAATTAAATTTTATGTTGATGATATTATTTTTGGAAGTATTGATGACACGCTAAGCCAAAAATTTGCAAAGGACATGAAAAATGAATTTGAAATGTCATTAGTTGGAGAACTATCCTTCTTTTTGGGTCTTCAGATATGTCAAAGAAAACAAGGAATTTTTATATCTCAAACTAAGTATATCAGAGAAACGCTAAAGAGGTTGAGAATGGAATATTGCAAACCAGTTATCACTCTCATGAAAACCAGTTGTAAGTTGAGAAAAGATGATGATTCAACGTCTATAGATCAGAGGAAATACATGTCAATGATTGGTAGCCTACTATATGTGACAACATCCAAATGAGATATAATGCAGGAAGTTGGACATGTGGCATGATTTCAAGCATCACCAAAGGAATCACATGTATTAACAGTGAAGAGGATTTTTAGATATCTCAAAGGAACATAAGAGTTTGGATTATGGTATCCAAAAGGAAAGGATCTATCACTTATTTCCTACACAGATGTAGATTGGCAGGTTTCATTGATGACCGAGGAAGCACCAGTGAGGCAGGGTTCTACCTAGGTGAGTGTTTATTATCATGGCTAAGAAAGAAACAATCATCAATATCTTTATCTACAATTGAGGAAGAGTATATTGCAGCAACAACATGTTGTACACAGGTTCTATGGATGAAACAAACTCTGACATATATACATGTTGAGTATGATAATGTCATTCCAATATATTGTGATAATAATACAAGCGCCATCAGTATCTCAAAGAAACCGGTGATGCACTCCAAGACGAAGAACATTCCAATCAAGTATCACTTTCTACGGGAAAAGGTTGCAGAAAAGAACATTAGAGTTGAATATGTGGGCACAAAAGAATAAGTGACAAACATCTTTACAAAACCGCTTCCATCGGAATCCTTTGAATATCTTTGCCAGAGATTTAGAGTTATTTCTACTCCAAAATGAATTATTTTGAATGCTTATATAATATGTCTTAGATGTACACAAGGAAACATCATAAATATGGTAGTTTAGGTTGGGATATCAGACGCGTTAGTTAAGGGGAGCAGACCCAAATCGAAAGATACATTTTCCATTGATGAAAAAGGGGGAGAGATTTATCAGATGCAGAGGACAGAGGCATGGATCCAGAGGAAGCGTTGGTCACAAATATGTAGGCATGGTTCCAGGGGGAGCATGAGTGATATGATTTCAGTACTGCATCAGAGTGTTTCCATCAATGTCAAAGGGGGAGATTGTTGATTAATTGAGTTGGTTGTCATTGATGTCAACTCTTGAAGAAAGTCCGGTAGCAAATTATGGTAGCAAAAAGGTTTGGGTAATGGACCCAATTTGTTTTTATGTATAATGGTATGAGTTTTTATATATTTGCAGGTAAGACTATTCTAGACAGATTGTGCATGTCATTCCATTTCTGGTGGTATGTGGAATGTCACATAAATCCTCATGGTTTGAGAGTTATGGCCTTATGGATTTGGAGGATCCTCATATGTTGGCTTGAAGCCCCAAAAGGTCAAAGAAGTCAAAGTGCTTGCAAATAAGAAATTATTTAAATAGTAAAGTGAAGTGACAAATTCAAAAGGGATTATTTAAATAATAAAGTGAAGTGACAAAGTCAAAGAGGATTATTTAAATAATAAAGTGAAGTGACAAAGTCAAAGAGGATTATTTAAATAATAAAGTTAAGTGAAAAAGTCAAAGAGGATTATTTAAATAATAAAGTAACTGGAGAAATTTATAATTTTGGAAAGTGGTTAGAAGTGGGTTATCCCTAAAATAAGGAAATTGGGTTAAGATGGTTAAAAGGTAACTGCTTGAGGAAGCTACATGAAAGTATAGATAATAGGCAAGGCTCTCTCATTTTAATTACACTTGAGCATATTGAATATCTATAGGTGACTAAGGTAACCATAGGATATCTAAGCTCAATTTCAGAGGGAAGGTGAAGTAAAGAAGGTCGAAATTCAAGGGAGGATAAATTATTTTGATCATGCTTTCTAAGGTATGTTATTTACAGGTCATCTCGCCATTTTTGCAATAACGTTTTTTCTAGAATGACTTAGACCATGAAATTGGGAGGCCATTGATCAAACATATCCAAGTATCTATGGTACAAATTTTAGCTTGTGGGTCGTTGTATTTTTGGAGTTACACTCCGTGGACAATAACTTTTGTGGCTAGTCCTGAAACTAGTCTAAAACAAGTGTTTCGGGTAAAAACATCATAAATTCTTCATACCAGATCCAAATTTTGTAAGATCAAATGTGTTGGTTAGAGTACAGTCTGTATTATTCTGTGTAAAAGTTTTAGATCCATACAACAAATACTCTTTGTGGGGAACGCTCTACAAGTTCGCTCTTTAGAATAAGCCAAAATTCAACAAGGTATGCCATTTTTGCTATAACTCCTTTTCTGAGAGGTTCCAAGTAGTGACACCTGTAGGAATTGCATAAAACACACTTAAGAACATTGTGTACTATTTTTAGATATTTATTCATTACAGGTACATAGTTATGATTATTTCAAGTTAGTGTTGTTGATTAATCCAAAACTAGTCATGTGAGACTAAAGTAAAGTTTGATGAAAATGCTAGTTTCTTGTTGTTAAAGTTAAGGAAGGTTTGCAGTTTGAGGTACAGTTTAGTGCATGGTTGATTCAATTTTTTATGGTACAAGTTGATTACAGGTTGTTTGGTATAGGTTGGTGCATGGTTGATGTACTTGTTTATGGTACACGTTGATTACCGGTTGAGGCACAAGTTGATGCATGGTTGATACATGGTTGATACATGTTTGATACATGGTTTAGGTTATTGGTATAGGTTGTTTGGTGTAGGTTTATTGGGATAGGTTTATAGCAGTATATCTCATAGTGATAGTGTGATAGTGGTTCCATCATTCTACTTATACGTCAGGGCGGTTGAACGAGGCAAGGATAGGTGGTTGTAGCAACCTTCTGGCTGTAGTCGGAGAACATAGGGGGTTGTAGCCTCCTTCTGGTTGTAGCCAGAGAATTGGGGAGTTGGAGATTCCCTCAGGTTGTAACCTGAGAAACTAGGGTGTTGGAGCCTCCTTCCAGTTGCAGCTAGAAAACAAAGGAAGTTGGTGCTTACAATGAATGTAATTCTTCAAGACATATAAGAAAAATCATTTTGTGGTTTTCTCCCACTTTGGGTTTCCATGTTAAAAAACTGGTGTACTATGTATGTGTATGATTGTTCATTTGTTCATTGTTTATTTACTCTACAAATATTGCATGATAATTCTACATTGATATAACACTTGCATTATATGGTTAAAAATGAATATATTTCTCTATTATGGATTCACCCCCGTCTCAGTAATCGAACAATTACTTGTCACATTTTTATTGGACTCTTTCTGATTCCCCTTATCTTTTTCTTTCTTTTTTCCTTTTTCCTTTTCAGAATCATCTTTATTTTTTGATTTATTTTCAAATGTCCATGTTTGGGAAACATTCTCTTGTGAGTCGGGATCATTGTCTTCTTATTCAAATATATATATGGACATATCCCATCTGTCCATCTGTACAGTTTCAAACCTCACATTTGGAACTAGTTGTCTGGGGACTCTTTGTCTTTTTTGATTATCAGTATTTTCAAACCTCACTCTAGTTTCTTGGGGACATTTTTGTCTTTGTTCTTGGACCAAAATTCTTGTGCTTTCTATATAGTTATCACCCCTTCTTAATATGGTTATTTAATTTTTCATTTTCCTGATAGTTCTATCCACAATCTCAATCCTTTTCATAGTTTATTGTGTTGCAACAGGGTATACCTTCACATCTAGCGTGGTTCCCTTAAAAATCCCTCCTCTAGTGGCTTGATTTTGACTCATCCACGACTTTTTCTCTTCATTTTTTCTAGAACCAGAGGCTCCTTAATCATCAATATTCAAACTTCCCTTTCCCAAGATGATATCGAGGTCAGCAACCATTTCAATCATGATTTCCTCCATTTTTGTGGCCTTAGTCATTTCTTCCTTTAAGGTGTCAATTTGGGATGTTTTGATAGAAAATTGTACATTTGGTGGAATAACATTCTTATAACAACTAAGTATCACTGGTTCATTTGGCCTCTTATCTTCAAGAATCTTATTCAGATTTTTATTAAACCTGAGATTGAAATCTCGTATTCTCTCATTCTTCATTAAGCTTATCTGAGTAAAATTAGTGAACAAAATGTGGTACGCAACTAGGGGAGAAAAAACATGTTTTCGAGGTCATCAAAAGAACCAATAGATCTGGTGGGAAATTTCATATATCATTCGTAATCTTGGCATGATAAGGTTTGGAGAAGCAATCTTACCATTACATCGTCATGTTCCACAATATGAAAGTCACAAACATCCAAGAACAAATCAACATGTCTTTTAGTGTTGATTAATCCATCTCCAAAAAATTATTTCAAAGTAACCTTAGGAAGGATTGGGAGTTCAAGTTGCTCACTATGTAGATCAAGGGGGGAATCTCTCATTCTTATGGGATTTCTAAATCACCTCATTCATTCATTTTTGTCTTCTTCATGCCTTCTTTCCTCCCATCGTTCTTCACGCGGTCCTTTACATATTTCTTCGTGTGGTCCTTCGCATCTTTCTTCAATTGTTCCTTCTCATATTTCTTAATTTCTTTCTTCCATTTATAGGGGCTTATCATTTTCGTTATGAATAATTTATTCAACTTTTGAATTATGTAATTGCTTGATTTTTCTTCTAGTGAGGGGTCATTCATAATTATCCAGTTTCAATTTTTACCTTGTTCTAAATCTCTTCACGCTTTCTTCTCGTTCCTTCGATCTTGTATTTCATCCCTCCTTTGTCTTCAAAGGATTTCTCTTTCCTCTTCTTCGACTATTGTTTTCCAAGATATTTCCAATTCTTCCCTAGTTTCAATTGTTATTATTACAAGATTATATCGTTGATTCAAAACACTTCTTTTATTATTCAAACCAATTTCTAACTAGGTTGATCAACCTGAGGCAAAGTCATGTATTATAAACCAGATTTCAATTTGTTAAGTTTTTCCCCAGTCTGGTTGCCAAAAATGTTGACGCTTGAATCCGTCAGGACCGAAACAACAACCTCTATTGGATTGTTGAACCTGCATAGAATAGATCTAGCTAGAAATTGACACACATATTTGCATAGAGAATATGAGAAAGAAGAAGAAAGAGAGAAAGAATGGAAGAATTTTCATTAACCAAATGAATGAATGATAATTTACACATTATATACTCAGTATAACTCAACCAATGTGCACTGGAGGAGAAGCCAATGCACCATAGTGGTGGTATAGAGTGATCTTCACACACACCTAGAAGTTATTTTTCCGAAGGTTTTTCTTATGTTTATTAGTCATTAGTCAGTATCTTATATTTTAGGATGAATATTCCTCTAGGGAGAATATTCTCTTCAGTTTTCACTTCAATTTGATCAACTAAGTGGATTCTAGATGCTACATTGGGATCATTGCCAGCTAATGTGAATTTTCCTTGGGATCATCACCAGACTAGCGCATTACCCATGATTCCATGATCTCCTCATCACTTCACTTTGTTTTAGTTAGTTAACTGAAGACTGATAGAATAGTTAACTCAGTTAGGTGGCAATTCACTCCCGTAACTACCCGAGAGACTAGAATAGGTGGTATTTTACTCCCGTAATTATTGGTGTGTGTCCAAATCACTCTAGACCACCAATATGGCACATTGGATTCTCCTCCAATGCGCATTGGTTGATTTATACAGAGTATATCATGTGTAAATTATCATTCATTCATTTGGTTAATGAAAATTATTCCATTCTTTCTCTCTTTCTTCTTCTTTCTCATATTCTCTCTGCAAATGTGTGTGTCAATTTATAGCTAGATCTATTTTGTGTAGGTTCAAAACATTTACATGGTATAGGAGTAGATGGAATGTTAGGAAAAATACACACAAAATTATTTTTTGTAGGTACAGAAGATTGAGACAATGGAAAAATGGAATTCCCAAAAGAATTCATTCTTACATCTTACAACTTCTTTGCATGGAAGGAGAAGATGATCATGCATCTTTGAAGTACAGGATTGTACAATTTAACCATGAACACAGAGACAAAACCAACATTAGCCATAAAAAAATCCAAGTATCTAAATCGAATGGATGAAGCATTCAGAACAATTAGCAGTCTCATTTCTCCTAATATCCTCTTTCACATATCTTCCTATAAAACCCCCAATGAAGCATGGACCACCATGGAAGGGATTTTTGGAAAATAGGATGAGATGAGGGGACACATGATTGAGGTGGAATTTCTCACATTGGATCCAAAAAGCTTCGACAATCTCCAATATTTATTTACCAAATATACATATTTATTGTCGCAACTCAAGGCTTGTGGAGTTGATAAATATGAGGAGAAACAAATGGTTCTCACCATTATCTCCAAACTTGGTCCTGAATTCTTAGTGTTTGTATCCACGTTTCATTCATTCAAATTTTCCTCTAGAGCCACCTGGAGGATGCCTTCTCTTGAGGAATTTATTGAATCCCTGACATAAGAGTAGACCAAGCTCATCAATATGGAAAAATCAAAGGCCCAAAGGTGCATGCACTTACTATGAAAAATGGAAGCGGTCATAAATATCAGAAATATAAAGATAAATAAAAAAGGAAAGCTCATGCAAATCTGAAGAAGGAAGGGTACTTAAAACCCTTCAACGATGCCTCTAGATCCAAAGGTGGAAAATGAAGAAAAGGGGAGAAATGCACATACTTCCATAAAGGATTCCATCCAGAATCTTCATGTATGAAGAAACAAATAGATTTAATGACTCAAATACTTTAGCAAAAAAAACTTGGAGATCGCATCCCTGAGGGTTCCAAGAAGAAGAAGCCAGAAGATTAGAATCCTAAGAAAGGAAATTCTAGCCATGCCTTGATTGCCATCAACTCCTCTCCTGATGCTTGGATCGTAGATTCAGGAGCATCACACCACATGGCTACCACAAATAAGATATACTCTTCATTGGATGCATGCAAAATTCCTCATATTCTGATGGGGTACAACTCTCCAGTCGAGGTCACTGACAAAGGGAGGATTGAACTCACCAACAAAAGCTTCGAGAATGTGTTTCACATTCCCAAACTTTTTGTCAATCTTCTCTTTGTGTATCATATGAAACATTATGGCAATGAAAAGAAATTCATATTCACACCTAATGTAGTGGATATCTATGACATGAAAACCAGTTCCAGGGTTGCTACCGGTGAGCTAAATCATCAATCTAGGCTTTACACATTTTCTGAATTTATTGAACCAGATTTTGCTTTACTACTTACCCATGTTGATGAAAGCAGTAGGATATGGCACAAAATGTTCGGGCATTTAAATTTCATATATATGCAACATCTTAGAAAGAATGGATTGGTTGATGGTCTACCAAACATCCATTTCTCCAAAGGAATCTGTGAGGGATGTGTTCTTGGAAAACACCCTCAAGAGAAATTTGACAAAGGAAAGAATCAAAGAGATTATTCTCCTTTATATCTGATCCATAGTGACCTCATGGGCCCTTTTCCAGATCCATCAATCTGAAAAGCGAGGTATGTGCTCATTTTTTTTGATGATTTCTCACGCTTCACATGGATTTACTTTTTCGGGAAAAAATTAGAGGTCTTTCAACACCTCAAAGATTTCAAAGCCTTGGTTGAGACACAGTCAGGAAAGAAAATCAAAATCCTATGAAATGATAATGGGGGAGAGTATGTTAATCATGATATCCATAAAATTTTTCATGAGGCAGGGATTTAGTTGCAACACACAGTTCCCTATACTCCACAGCAAAATGGAGTTGTTGAGTGGAAAAATAGATCTCTAAAAGAGATGGCATCTTGCATGCTACATGCAAAGTCACTTCCACAAATATTATGGGCCGAGGGACTTAATTGTGCAACCTAAATCCAAATCAGATCTCCCCATAGATCTTTCAAGGATAAGATCCCCTACGAGGCTTGGAGCGGCCTCAAACCAGAAGTGACCCACTTTTGTATTTTTGGTTCATGTGGATGTGCCCGGATTCCCTCTGAAAAGAGGAAGGCACTTTATCCACAGAGCATAGAGTGTATATTTTTTGAATACCCCGACGTTGTGAAGGGATACAAACTTATTGATATTTCCTCAGACCAACTCATCATTAAGAGAAGTGTCCAATTTGAGGAAAGTGTCTCACATTCACCTCAACATCCACGTGCAAACACCTTTATACTTCCACCTGTTATAGATGATGAGCATGCACATGTTGAATCTTCTTCAAATGAGAGTTCTGATTCAAAGGATTCAGATGATTCAAATGATTCAAATGTAGATTCAGTATAGTCAAATGTAGATTCAGTGCATCCAAATGCAGATGTAGAGCCAGAGAATATTGTTATCCACAATTTTGGTCATTGTGATGATGTCATGATGATGTTATGATGATGGAGAATCAAGCTCTTCACTAAGAACACTTTCCTGAGAAAAGTTACATTTGTCTTCTTCCAGAAATCATGCTTTTAAAAGATGTTCGCAGGCTACCTATATATCTACCTGCGAGAATGCCTGATTCTCGCAGGCTGCATTAAGCTGGAGTGCAAACCTCTCACACTGTAACTAATATCCAGGGTGCAAAGATGTTCCAAAGGAAGGAAAAAGATAAGATATCGAACCTTCTAGAAGGGAATCTTCTAGAAACATGAGTTGGCTTCGAATGGTTATTCAGGTGCTGGCGTTCCAGATATATTGGGATCATTTCCTATCCAAGTAACTAATCTATCTTCTCCTATATATTGAGGAGATTTCTCATGGAAAGGGTTCAGAAGAATAAGCAGCAAGCTAGCAAGAGATTGATGGGAGAATTAGTGCAAGACTGTATGAAGGACTGATGCTACAGTAGCTAAAAACAACAGCAAGGTCATCACAAGTGGTTGATTTTCTTCATGCATGAGCAAGTGTGTGTCTCAGAGCTAGGAGCCATCGAAAGGAGACCTACGACATCAAGGCTCAGGTTGTAAGTTTCACTTTCAGTTAATTCAATACAGTAATATGTCCCTTTCCCATAAAGATGATGTCACTTTATTACATAACACCTTGATCATATGTATAGACTAGCTATTGAATATATTAATCTGCCTTTACTTCGATTGGTTTGTAATGTTGTGATCTGAACGGTGCAAGAGCATTGGAGAAAATATTGGAACAACAGAGACCTAAGGAAAGTGTTCATAAGGTATGTCCATGATCTTTATCTCTTAGTTCATTCAATAGTCTAGATCTAGGGAAAGTGTATTATTCTGTCCTGTTTTGTTCTAGATCCAGGTGGATCTAGGGAGATCGGTTTGTGTCCGCACTCACGGATTTATCCTATAACAAAATTGGTGACTCCACTGGGGATCTATTCCCTTTTTTCTTTATGGTTTTTGAATTTTCTGTGGCCATTTGCTCTATTTTCATTTTTCTCCTGTTTTGTCAGTGTCTGAGTCCTCAAGATATCCTGAGAGACCTTCTGGGTCTATAAGCCAACTTGAATTTTGCTTGCATTTTCAAAATTTTCATTATCTTCAGGGATTTTCGCACTGTGTCCATTAACAGCCTGCGAGAACCAGTCATGTTCGCACCCTGCTTGTAGGTTCCAGTGCGAACATCTCGCACTTTGTTCCACAGTGGCCTGCGAGAACACTATCTTCTCGCACTGTGTATCACTGCTGGCCTGCGAGCAGATTTTTGAAAATTTTTGAAATTAAGTTTTGAATTTTTCACTTGATCAGAACAGTTGATTTGTGTCTTTTTGGCTTATTGGGTGATTGACTTATACATCTCTTGTTGTAGTTTTCTTGCTTGAACAGATTTAGGGTTTCTAGGTCTTTCTTGCTCTTGGTAGCTTGACTTTCTTTTCTTGGCCCTGATTGACATTTTCATTCTCTCTGGCTTCTGGAGTTGAGTATGTTTGTCTGGCTGAGAACCAGGGATTGGTTGAGAGTTGAGTGTTTGGTGTTTCTCGTTTGCTTGGTGGTTCGAAAGGACATTTTTCATTTGCATTGAGAAACTCTTTGGTTTGCTTTTTTTTTTACTTTCGTTGAAAGTTTTGGATTGGGTTGTTTGTTTGGGTCTTTATGATTTGGTTTTCTTTTCTCATTAATTAGAGTTCTTCTTGGAAAGTGAACAACAAGTTTTCTTTCAAGATTTTTTTTTTGTCATTTCGAAAACA
>ML784232.1:1626911-1649143 GCA_009831015.1 Picea engelmannii | reverse complement strand
GGGGGGGGGGGGGTTCCCATGAGGTTTTCCCTCTTTCCTCACTTTATTTCAGTGTATCTTTTGTATTTGGGTACCTAACATGGCCTCGTTGTTGGAACCCATTCTTTATTTTCACCATTGTGATGTTCAGGGGGGGTGTTGGAGTTACTTCACACACACCTAGGATTTATTTTTCCTATGTTTATTAGTCATTATTCAGTCTCCTATATTTTAGGAAGAATATTCCTCTAGGGAGAATATTCTCTTCATTTTTCACCTCAGTTTGATCAGTTGAGTGGAATCTAGATGCTACATTGGGATCATCACCATGCAACATTGGGATCATCACCAACTATTGCGAATTGTCCTTGGGATAATCACCAAACTAGTGCATTACCCATGATTCCCTGATCTCCTCCTCACTTCACTCTATTTCAGTCAGTTAATTGAAGACATATAGACTAGTTAACTCAGCTAGGTGGAATTTCACTCACGTAACTTCCCGAGAGAATAGACTAGGTGGGATTTTACTCTCATAACTATTGGTGTGTGTCCATATCACTCTAGACCACCACTATGGTGCATTAGATTCTCCTAAAGTGTGCATTGGTTGAGTTATACAGAGTATATCATGTGTAAATTATCATTCATTCATTTGGTTAATAAAAATTCTTCCGTTCTTTCTCTCTTTCTTCTTCTTTCTCATATTCTCTCTGCAAATGTGTGTGTCAATTTCTAGTTAGATATATTATGTGCAAGTTCAACACATTTACAACCTCACGAGGATGCAAATCCTCCTTCATTTTTATAGAGTTGGTAATCCTCTCTGTTTTATGATGTTCTTTGATACTCTATATTTCAAAAATGATATAGGAAGTTAAGAAAGTCCACTATTATACTCAAAGAAAGATAAAAGTTGCATAAAAATAAAAATGTTTTATTTTAAAGATAATTCCTGAGAGATGACCAAGAACCTCATACATCACACATTTGAAAATATAAGTAAAATTTCCTCACATCCATCATAGAGAAAATAAACATTTATGATCACACATAAAATAAAAGAAGGTGATCTGTACGCATAAGAGAAATTTGATAGAGTAAACACATATATATCTCAAAGGAAGAAAATGATAGACCAATTTCAAATATTTTATACTCAAAACTCAGAGTTATGAAACACCGTCAAAACTGAAAATGACTTAGTTCTCTTGGGATTTTTGAAAAAATATTAAGGTGTATTACAATGCTTTGAAATTAAAATGTGTTTGTCCAAAGGACTGGGATTAGGGATCCCGCAGACCATAAAAGTAAATATAAATAGTAAATATACAATGTAGAGAAGAAGGTGGGTAGAGGTGGAGTAGAAATACCTGGAGAGGAAGAAAAAAACAAAATTATCAGATTTCAGTTAGACCTTTCTAATCAAAGAAGAGGAATAGCTGGATGAAAAACTGATAAGGAAAGCAGAAACGTGATCAGCATAAACTTACTATGATAGTATCTCTCCTTTCTCACTTGCTTGTTGTTGTCCTTTTATTCTACTCATTGGCAGTTAAAGGAATTGTCTCAACTATCGTTTCTTGGCCCTCTTTAGTTAACTTATTGATTTCCTTCTTAAACAAATCCTCAATTTAATTCTTCATTGGCACAACATTTATCTCATGCCTAATTTTGATATTAAACAAATCACCTTCGAAATCTCTTAGGTCATGAGAAATACCGTGGATCGATTCCTCAATATCTTGATTTTTCATAGAATAATCTATAAACCAATTATCTATCTCTTCTTCACCATATTCAATTATGCCATTAAATTTCTCAACCGATAACCCCTTTTGGTATCTCCATGTGTTCATCAAATTTTTTCCTTGTCATAAACATTGAATTGAAGATTAATTTGGTATATTTCACCTCACCAGTGCTTTCTGCTAAATCTATTTATGTGATTCTTTTGAATAATTCTTCTCTTTTCACTATAGATTCATTGCATGCTTGGACAATGTTTCTCAAATTGTTGAGATTTTCTTTCCAATGGGAATTCAACTGTTTGATATGACTAGGAGAAGGAAGATGTTCTTCTCTCCTGTTTAATTCTATCATGTTTGAGACTTTTATCCCAAATGGTAAAACAACATCTGTGTAAAATCCTTCTTCATTCTTAAAATGAACTTGGATATATTCATGAAATGCATGTGCTCTTGAACAAAAGAAACAATATTTTTAGATATTCCGATGCCTCTTTTATCAATGACATTCTGTTTTTAATATTTTTCTCAACATAATTTTGAACTGTTGTAAGAAAACTTGATGATCCCATTAACTTGATGTCAGGTGTAGTTGGTTTTATCATTGTCAAAGGACTGGCCAAGATGGGAAGAGGCATCAAAGAAGTCTCCAAATCTTTGATCTTTTTCGTTAATCTTGCATTCCCATCCTCTAAACCATCAATACAGTCATCAAGTGCATCCATGGTTGCCTTATGAATTTTGGAAATCTAGGACGGTCGCATATACTTGAGGTCGGACTTTGAGCGGGCTTTTCCTTTCTTATTTTTCTGGTCAATTCTTTCCACAGTCATCTTTTTAGATTCTCTATCAAAAACAACGCTCTGAAAAGTGAAGGGTTCTTCTTCACTAAAGGTTTCATTCCCAATAACTTCCAGTATAGAATTTTGCTGAGCAATATGCTCCTATTGTTCTATTGCAGGAAATATTTTTTCAATGTCTGCTTCTAGTGCCATATCTTCCGAGGAGAAGCTTTGAATATCATTTTCTTCCTATTGCAATGGGGTTTTTCTTTTATTTATCAAGGGAAATTTGTGTGAACTTTCAATTTTTACAGAGGGAGGATTCTTATATCCTCCTCCACTGGAACTATTTTTGATATACTTCATAATTGGGTGGGTCATTGGAGTACTACTCCTGGATGTAGCATTGTTTGGAGTGACAACTGGAGATTGAGCACATATTTCACTAGGAATTTTTCCTTTTTTCTTGTAAAGATCGTCACTTCTAAGTAATGTTTCTAAACCGCTAGAGTTATGTACATGAGTGCTTTGGATATTGACTTCTTCTTCTTATTCACTCAAGATAGTTTGAATGAAAGTGTTACTAAACCCTATTGATAGCATATGTCCAACAAAGATTTTGTCTGGATCAAAACCTTTGATCTTTTCAGCATACTTCAAACTCACATTGTTAAACTGATTTGCAAATTCATCAATTTTATTTATATTTCTCAATACAAACTCTCCAATCTTCCATGCAAGAGGAATAAAATACTTTTTCCTTTTTTCATGGAAAAAGTGAAACCAAAACTTATAATGTCTCGCTACCTCTGTAATAAATAATTTATCGGGTACATAATATGGAATAAAAGAAGGATTTTCTTTTGAGCAAAATATCCTTATGATACTATGATTCTCCATTTTCTCTATCATCCCCTTTTTCTCTAAAAAATTGGTAGCTTCAACAGAAATCTTGGGAGTGTTTTCACCCAACATAATCTTTTTGAAGACTGAAACAAATTCATTGTCAGACAGTTGTCTTAGGTTGATAGACAGTTGGTATGGACAGTTGGTTTTCATTGATGTCAACCATTGGAGAGTGATATTGCATATTGATGTCAAACCTTAGTGCTTGATGTCAACCCTTGGAGAAAGTTTGGTAGCACAAAGGTTTGGGTAATGGACCCAAGATTTTTTTATGTATAATGGTATGAGTTTTAATATATTTGAAGGCAAGCCTATTCTATATGGGTATTACATGTCATTGCATTTCCAGTGGTATGTGGAACATCACATAACTCCTCACGGTTAGAGAGTTATGGCCATGTGAAGTTGGAGAACCCAGGTTTGGGTAATGGACCCAAGTTTGTTTGATGTATAATGGTATGCGTTTTGATATATTTTTAGGTAAGACTATTCTAGATGGATATTAAATGGCATTCCATTCCTGGTGGTATGTGGAATGTCACATAACTCCTCACGGTTTGAGAGTTATGTCCTTACGAAGTTGGAGGACCCTCATATGTTGGCATGAAGCCCCAAAAGGTCAAAGTAAAGGTTCTTGCAAAGAAGGAATATTTAAATAATAAAGTGAAGTGACAAAGTCAAAGAGGATTATTTAAATAATAAAGTGAAGTGACAAAGTCAAGGAGGATTATTTAAATAATAAAGTAAATGGAGAACTTTATAATTATGGAAAGTGGTTATAAGAAGGTTAACCCTAAAATGAGGAAAATGGGTTAAGTATTCAAGTGTATATTGGATACATGGACAAGTGGCAATTTGGGCAAAGTTGGACATAGGTGACTATGTGGACAAAGTGGCCTAGAAGATGCTTCTAAGGAAGCTACTTGGAGAGTAAAAATAAGAGGCAAGTCTCTCTCATTTTAATTACACTTGAGAATATTGAATATCTATAGGTGACTGAGGTAACCAAAGGATATCTAAGCCGAATTTCAAAGGGAAGGTGAAGTAAAGAAGGTCAAAATTCAAGGGAGGATGAATTCTTTTGATGATGCTTTCTAAGGTATGTTATTTACAAGTCATCTCACCATTTTCGCAATAATGTTTTTTTCTAGAAAGATTCAGACCATGAAATTCGGATTCCATTGAGAAAACATATCCAAGTAGTTGTGGTAAAAATTTCATCTTGTGGGTTGTTGTATTTTTGGAGTTACACTGTGTGGAAAGTAGGGTTTGTGGCTAGTCCTGAAACTAATCTAAAACAGGTGTTTCGGGTAAAAATGTCATAAATTATTTATAACAAATCCAAATTCAGTAGGAAAAAATGTGTTGGTTAGAGTACATTCTGTAGTATTTTGTGTAAAACATTCAAATCCATACAAAAATATTCCGTGCGGGTCACGCTCTACAAATTCTCTCTCTAGAATAATCCATAATTCAACAAGGTATGCCATTTTTGATATAACTCTATTTCTGAGAGGTTCCAAGTAGTGACACCTGGAGGAATTGCATAAAACACATTGGCTAACATTGTGTACTATTTTTAGATCTTTATTCATTACAGGTACATAGTTATGATTATTTCAAGTTAGGGTTGTTGACTAATCCAAAACTAGTCATGTGAGACTAAAGTAAAGTTTGATGAAAATGTTAGTCTCTTGTTGTTAAATTTAAGGAAGGTTTATAGGTATGTGATCATATAAACCAGGTCTATTACAGAGTTACAAATCATATTTGGATGATGAAATTGATGAGAGATTTTGGTTGAAGTACATGTTGGGTACATGGTTGAGACAAGTAGTTGATGAGTTAGCACATACATGGGGTGTATAGTTGATGATGTTGGTACATATTGATGAATAATAGTTGATGAGTAGTTGATAGATGATTGATACATACTTGGTACATGGTTGGAGGCACTTGTTAGTAGTATTTTTGACATGTGGTTTATGGATGATGTAGCATACTTGTATTGGTATATTATTAGAAGCACATATAGATCTTGGTGATGATTATGAGTTGTTGTGTTATGCTTGGTTGATGCACATCTTTGAGAGTTGTCTTGGTGATTGATCTTGGTGAGTAGATATGATTTGGTTGATAATATTGATGAGACATGTTGTTGTGATAGGTTTTTTGGACAGGTTGTTGTGACAGGTTATTCGTACAGGTTTGGTGCATGGTTGATGCAATTATTCATGGTACAGGTTGAGGTACAAGTTGGTGCATGGTTGATGCACTTGTTTATGGTACATGTTGATTATAGGTTGTTTGGAATAGTTTGGTGCATGGTTGATGCACTTTTTTATGGTACAGGTTGAGGTACGAGTTGATCCATGGTTGATGCATGGTTCAAGCTATTGGTACAGGTTTTTTGGTGTAGGTTTATTGGTACAGGTTTATAGTAGTATATATCACAGTGATAGTGTGACAGTGATTCCATCATTCTACTTATACGTTAGGACAGTTGGATGGGGAAAGGATAGGTGGTTGTAGCCACCTTCCAGTTGTAGTCGAAGAACATAGGGGGTTGTAGCCTCCTTCTTGTTGTAGCCAAAGAATTGGGGAGTTGGAGCTTCCCTCAGGTTGTATACTGAGAAACTAGGGGGTTGGAACCCCTTCCAGTTGCATCTAGAAAACAAAGGAAGTTGGTGCTTCCAATCAATTTAATTCTTCAAGACATATAAGAAAAATAATTTTGTGGTTTTCTCCCACTTTGGGTTTCGACATAAAAACACTGGTGTACTGTGTATGCATATGATTGTTCATTTGTTCATTGTTTATTTACTCTGCATATTTTGGATGATAATGAAACATTGATATAACACTTGCATTGTATGGTTAAAAAGTATTAGATTTCTCTATTACTGATTCACCCCCCTTCTCAGTAATCCAACAGTCATTATAAACTTCGTAGAAAAATAAAGGGGTTTTATGCCTCCATAATGCATGATACCAAAAGGTAACGGGGTCTGCTTCACAATATACCCCTTTACTTATAGTCAAATTTGGGAATTGGAAATAGTACATGTTGGCGCTCGACCAAGTTTTGGAGAACATTGGTCGTGTTTGACCATTTTTGGGACTTCGACAGGCTGGTCGAAGATGAAGCGCCCAAGCGAAGATCGCAGGATCTCGCCCCCTTTTATGGCCTTTTTGGGTTCAGGGTTTATGTAACGGGTATGGGATGTCAGCTGCATGGGTTTACCCATGTTTAGGACCCTTTCATAAAGTATAAATAAGTATCTAGGTGATGTAAGAAAAGGCCAATGTGCTAAGTGCAAATAGTTGTGAATGCTTGGTGCATACTATGTGTTAAAACTTGCAGAGCTAAGTGCAAGTGATTGTAAGAGGCATTGTGCATAGACTGTGTAAGGCTTTGTGATGTGACCTAACTCGGGGAAGGAGGATCTAGCGAAGTGCATGCAGATATCCTGTCCTATGCAAAGTTAGTTTTGTGGTTCCGTGCATGTAAGAATATTTAAAGAAGATAATAAAGAAGACGAAGATTTGGTGGACGTAGCCCCACGCTAGGGGTGAATCATGTATATCCTATGTTGTGATTTCTTTGTGTTATTGATGTTATTTATGCTTAATGTTGGATATTTATGTATGTTAGATGCATCTGATGTAGTATCTTAGTGCCTAATAACATGAATGAATGCTAGATTTGTTGATTCTATGTGGTAAATGGTTATATATGCTTAGATATTATTGAATACTGCATTGTTCTGTAATTAGGGTTTTTACCTACAATGTGAACAAGGGTTAAAGACTAATGCATATTATTGGCTAAGTTATTTATTAAAGTGTTGTAATCACATATTTGTGTCCCATCTAGGTTGTATACACTTGAGTCCTACAACCCCCCTTGCCTCTACCTCGGGTGAGACTTCATCTGCTTCGCAGGTGTTGCCGAAAGGGTCAGTAGTTAGGGTTTTGTTGGTGTGTTGTTGAAGCATTGAACCTTGGGTCTGCCCCTGTGCCAACAAATGGTTTTTTTGTCGGGACCTGAAACTGTGATTGCTGGGAATTGAAGAAAATATAAATCTTTGTGCATAGATCTGTTGTTGTAGTGTGCAATATTCTACTTGAATTGCAAAGCTCTATGCTAAGAAGGGAACTGGATCTGAAGAAAAGAGGTAAGATTTTAAAGCTTTGTGCTCTGATAAAGATAAGATAAGTGAAAATTTTTGTTTCAAAAGAATGGATCTAGGTATGTTTGATAGATTTCGCACTATTCTGAAAACTAGGGCACCGTTAGAAGAAAGAAGATGTGATATGAATAGACTTGATAAAAATAGTGAAAGATATGTTATTCCTATGCACAGAAACAATTTTTGGACTAACAAGTGGATGTAGGATCCTAGAAAGAATTTTTTCCAGGTCCATCACTGTGATCCCAGTGCACAGTGCTGGAAAGGTTGGGGATCATTTAAGAGAAAGAGAGGATTGACTCTTTTTTATGGTTGCAAAAAACTGAGACATCTTGCTAAGGAATGCCCTGGTAGAGTTCTTATTTTCCTTTGTTGTAAATCTACTGGACATGAAGTTTTATGTTTCCCTAGAATGATTGCTAAAGTTGAGAAGATGAGCATGAGATAGGAAAACCATGAGGAAGGTCAAGAGACTAAGAATATGCTAAAGAACTAGAAATAATCTGAGGCTATATAATTGCAGATGAAAGAAACCTTGAATGATCATAGAGACATCAGTTTACTAGAGATATTAAAAAATAAGGAATGCTTAGAAACAAGAATAGGAGACTTCGACATAGACTGTGTTCTGGATGAGGAAACACATGTGAATATCATGCCAGAAAGTACTTGGGAAGTTTTGGGAAAGCCTGTTATGATTCCTTCATTGGGAGGAATATGATTGTTTAAAGAAAAGTTGATAACCCTATGTGGAAGACTTACTCATGTACCTATGAGTGCTCATGGAACATCGACAAAAGAAGAATTTGAGGTCATTAATTTTGTTGAGAAAATCGCTCCTTTTTCACTTTTGTTAGGAAGGACTTGGATTGAGAGAGATCAGATCCGAAGGAAAGAAGAAGAGGAAGCTATAGAATAGAAAAAGCAATAATTAAGGGATTTCATGGCCAGGAGAATAACGCTATTAATAGAAGAACAAGAGGAAAATTCGAAGCTACTGAGGGCCAGAGGAAAATCGTCAGAAAATAATAACAACACAGACTGGCACTTCGCCATGGAAAATAAATATGACCATTGAAGGCATCTCGACCGTTAGAATGACGCTCCAAAATGGCTAGAAACACAGTTATTGCTAGAAAGATCACCATTGGACCATTGGGACCATGCTATAACGGATGGAATTTTATTGATTGAGGCATTCCTGCCCATTGGAGGAATCCGTTACAATGTTGTCTATTTATCCCATCAAATTTTTCACTGAGGAAACATTTGCAAATTGCGATTATCCAAGCCCACATAGAACTAATTTCTTTTGTGCAGTGCTTATTGAGACCTCACCACTCGTTCTTCTTACCTTGAGAATTTGTCCACCTATGTGAGATATCTGATCTCGAGAGTGTATGTCGAGCGAACTTAGCACAGTAGAGAAGTCTATCGAGGAGATACTAATAGACCTTATGGCTGAGAAGGTCATCTCCACATGAGCACAGGTGTTAGGGTCCTAAACCACACATAGGTAGAGAAATATATTCGGATGTAATAAAGGTCAATATTAATAAGGCCTTTCAATAAAATAGAATAAGTTGAATGTAGGAAGACCTAATAGAAGATTTTGCTTCTATAAGGATCTTCCTCTAGATGCTTCTTTTGATAGACATATTTAGTATAAATAGGAGTCGAGGGTATGAGAACCCTAGCTTCGATATTATTGTAATAGAGATCTTCTCAACTGGAGGTTTCCCCCTCGAAGAGGCCCATGAACATTGCTTTCAGAATCACAGTGTTATTTTTTTTGTTATTCTTATATCATTTCAATGCTATTGTGGTGATTGTTCTGGTTATATTGTTGTTATTCTACCATTTCTAGAATTTTATTTATGTTTTGCATAATTTTTATATCTGGTATACTACAAGTGGTATCAGAGAAATTTCATCGGCAGAAAGTGTGGGTTAAATTTCTTTTCAGGGTAGATACATATTTCGACATCTTTAAGCCATAGAGATCTGTCATTACGTGCATAAACCTGCGTTTCAGGGATTCATACATGCAGGAAATACAAGTGGTACTTAAGTGCACATTTGTTGGCCACCCTTGTAACCCCTATTGGTACCCCTTCAAGTGGTAGCGCATCAAACAACACCTGTGTATAGATCGACCAAGATTACCTGAAGCCCTCTTTAGATAAACCAATCAGCCGCCTGATTGCTATAGTGCCACTGAGAACAGTACTATAGCATTATTTCACCATTATTGCACCATTATTGCACAATTATTTGAGACCTATTCCATTGGATTCATCTCTTCTCCCTTATCACATTAATACATATCATTTTTCAGCAAATGTTTTGACCCCACCCACCCCATTTCAGTTTCCTATTCATCATGGCCCATAGCCGTAGCCAAGACCTGGAAGCTCGCTTCAATACCTTGCAATCTAATTTCACAAAGACCCAACAAGAAGTGAAACAAATCAGTGCCAATGTTGTCTCCCTCAATACATCCATGCATGCCTCAATGGAGGAAATCAAACAAGACCTGACTACCTAGCTTGAATCTGTCGTTTCGATGCTTTGCACCAAGATGCATATCCCTACATATAACTCTTTATCTTACCCACCTTCAGATACTAAAGTTGACCATTCCTCTAACTTTCAGCACCATCACTTTCAACGTGACCTGCGCCTTCCATGGGTGGATGTGACCAAATTTGATGGCTCGGATCCCACTGGTTGGGTAACCCAAATAGAACATTATTTCTCTTTATACAACATTACAGATGACTTGGCCAAACTCTGATATGGTGTTCTCCATCTAGATCAGGAACATTGGCAATGGTGGAAATGGAGAAAAACTTCCCATCAAGGGTATACTTCTTGGACACAATTTGTGGCAGAGCTTTATGAACACTTTGACACTGACACCAACCATTTGGGCCATTTGAAAAAGTTGAAATAATCAGGAACAATGGAAGACTTTATAGATTCTTTTTAGTGCCTGGATTTTCGGATAGAGGGCATGTCTGATGCCTTTTTTCGAGAGTGTTTTATTAGTGGCCTCAAGGATGCGATTTGGGCCCATGTCCCCATGGCTACGCCTCAGAGTTGGGTGGAGGCTACTAAAAGAGATAAATAAGAACAACAGGTTGTATCTTCTCAAAACCAGAAACCCTCTTTTATCCCTTGCACTAAACCAATAAATCCCACTACCCCCTCCACTCCACTAAAGATCCAAAAATTGACCAGGGCTGAAATGGTTGAATGCCAACTCAAAGGCCTTTGTTATAATTGTGATGACAAATATTTCCCGGACCACAACTGTAAGGAACAAAATATTTTTATGGCCATCTTAGAGGATATTTCGAAAGAGGATGTTGAAACTCCCCTTGTGTCTGAGTCACCTGAAACCACTGACATAACCCCTCCCTCATATCCTCCTGAAGTAGAATTGGTCATTTCCCTAAATGCTCTCACTGGCTTCTCTTCTCCCCAAACCCTCAAGCTCATCAGTTACATAAAGCATAGGAATGTCATCATTTTGGTTGATAGTGTAAGCACCCATAATTTTATTCATCACCACATTGCCCAAGAAACTCATTACTCCATCCATGCTGTCAATAATTTCCAAATCATGATTGCCAATGGTGGCTCCATGAAATGTGGAGGGCGTTATGAAAATTTGTGTCTCCAAATTGGTGACTACCACCTCAAATCTCATATGTTGTCTATTGACTGGCTAAGGACTTTGGGTCCCATTCTCATGGATTTTAAGGAATTAACCATGCAATTGAACCAGGAGGGCCAACAATATAAGTTCGAAGGCATCACCATCGGTTCACTTGAGATCATTAGTTCCCATCGCATGGAAAAGCTACTCAAAAAAGGTCATTTTGGTGTTATTTCCCAACTCCATGCCATACAAGAAACAGAGACACCCTCGGTGCCACAAGACCTCCAATCCATCATTTCTAAACATCAAGTGGTCTTTTCCACTCCCTAGGGAATCCCTCCTTCCCGTGGTGTTCATGATCATTTCATTCCCCTTGTACCAGGAATCCTTCCTCCCAATATCTGTCTGTATTGTCACCCCTTTTCCAAAAAAAATGAAATGGAGAAAATGGTCTATAAACTCCTTAACGCAAACGTTATATGCCCTAGTATGAGCCCCTATTCTTCTCCTGTGGTCATGGTCTTGAAGAAAGAAGGTTCTTGGTGAATGTGTCCTGACTTCCGTGCCCTCAATAAACTTACCATTAAAGACAAATTTCCCATCCTTATCATTGATGACCTCTTGGGTGAATTGAGTGGTGCCCAATTATTTACTAAACTCGATCTTCATTCTGGCTACCAAGAGATATGTATGAAAGAGGCAGACATTCCCAAGACTTCCTTTAGAACTCATGAGGGCCACAATGAGTTTTTTTTCATGCCCTTTGTCTTTTGTAATGCCCCCTCCACCTTCCAAAGCCTCATGAATCATGTCTTCTGTCATTTTCTCCGTCATTTTTTCTTATTTTTATTTGATGATATCCTCATCTATAGAAAAACCTGGACAAACCATCTTTCCCATGTGGATCGAGTTCTCCATCTACTCTCTCATCACCAAATTTTCTTGAAACAATCTAAATGTGCTTTTGGCACCTCAGAAGTTGAGTACTTGGGTCATCTGGTTGGAAAGGATGGCGCCAGGGTGGATCCTAAAAAGATTGAATCTATGCAAGAATGGCCTCACCCAAAGACTCTCAAAAGATTGGGTGGATTTCTGGGCTTAACAGGTTATTATTGTAAGTTTTTTAACAATTATGGAAATATTACAACACCTCTCACTGCACTCTTAAAACAAAACTCTTTCACTTGGACTGCAGTCGCGGCTCAATCTTTTCAAACCTTGAATATGGTCATGTACACCACCCCAATCCTGGCCTTTCCTGATTTCACAAATACCTTTGTCTTGGAATGTGATGCTTCAGGGAAAGGAATTGGTGTTGTCCTTATGCAAGAGGATAGGCCTTTGGCCTTTACCAACAAGCAACTGTCTGAAAGAAATCTAGGAGAATCAATCTATGAAAAGGAAATGATAGCTATTTTGCATGTCGCTGATCTGTGGTACCCTTATCTATTAGGGAAATGCTTCCAAATTAAGACAGACCATCAAAGCCTCAAGTATTTTATGGAACAACACATTTCCTCCCTGGAGAAACAAAAATGGGTGACCAAGCTCTTTGGATATGATTATGAGATCATTTACAAAAAAGGAAAAGACAATGTGGTTGCGAATGCACTTTCCCAAAAGTATGAAGATGAGAGATCTCTTTTTTCTCTTTCCTTCATTGTACCAGATTAGCTCGAAGTTGTCTACCAGGAATGGCTACACGATCCCAATAGTTCACAGTTGATCCAACAATTGCATTCCAATGCTTTATCTTCCCCAAGGTACTCTTGGCTCCATGATGAGCTTCGATACAAAGGCTGTTTGTATTTAAGAAAACAATCCAAACTTAAATCAACGGTACTTTCTGAGCTTCATGCTACACCCACAGCTGGGCACTCCGGGTTTACAAAAACCTATGATAGGGTAAAACGCTCTTTTTTCTGGGATGGCATGAAACAATGCATTCATAATTTTGTAACTGAATGTGATGTGTGTCAATGCAACAAGGGAAAAATAGTCAAATCTTCGGGCACACTACAACTGCTTCTGATTCCACCTGCTATTTGGAGGGATATCTCTATGGATTTTGTTAAAGGCTTACCCAAATTGGGAAATAAATCATTCATCATGGTGGTTGTTGATCGTATTTCAAAGTATGCTCATTTCTGTGCTCTTCAACACCCATTTACAACATCCACGGTGACTCAACGTTTCATGGATCAGGTCTTCAAGCTTCATGGCATGCCACATTCTATTGTTTCTAATCACGACCCAACTTTCACCAGCAATTTTTGGCAAGAATTGTTCAAGCTACAAGGCACCCAATTGCATCTCAGCACAACTTATCATTCCCAGACTGATGGTCAAATATAAGTTGTCAATAAGTGTTTGGAAACATATTTGAGGTGTTTTTCCTCGGAAAAGAAAAATCAGTGGGTTCAATGGTTACTCCTAGTTGAATGGTGGTACAACAGTTCGTACCACACAACTACACACATGACTCCTTTTGAAGCAGTATATGGACAAAATCCACCTTCAGTTCTCTCATACATACTTGGTGTCTCGAAGGTCTAGGAAGTTGACCAAACGCTTACAGTTCGAGAGGCTATTCTCCATACCCTCAAAGAGAATTTGTTCATGGCACAGAATCGCATGAAGCAACAAGAAGATCAAGGTCACTTTGAACGTCAATTTGCAGAAGGGGATCAGGTGTTTCTTTGACTGCAACCTTACAAGAAAAATTCCCTCAAGGTCGAGCATTGTCAGAAGCTAGCGCTCAAATTTTATGGTCCTTATACAGTTCTCAAGCATGTGGGATAGGTGGCCTATCAGTTAGCTTTGCCCAGTCATTCTAAGCTACATCCTGTTTTTCATGTTTCATGCTTAAAGAAGGTGATTGGAAGTAAGTGCCAAATTCAAACCAACCTTCCCGAGTTAGCTAAAGAAGGATCCATTTGGCTACAACTACAAGCAGTTTTGGACCAGCATGAGCGTCGCCTGTGTTAGAGAACCATCAAGGAAGTGTTAGTCCAATGGAAAGATACAACTCCAACATATCCCACTTGGGAACCATCTACCATTCTGCAGCAATTTCCACATCTCAAGCCTTGAGGACAAGGCTGTTTTTAAGGGGGCAGACATGTTAGGGTCCTAACCCATACATAGGTAGAACAATATATTCAGATGTAATAAAGTTCAATATTAATAGAGCCTTTGAATAAAATAAAATAATTTGAATGTAAGAAGACCTAATAGAAGATTTTGCTTCTAGAAGGATCTTCCTCTAGATGCTTCTTTTGATAGACATATTTAGTATAAATAGGAGTCGAGGGTATGAGAACCCTAGCTTGGATATTATTGTAATAGAGCTCTTCTCAACTGTAGGTTTCCCCCTCGAAGAGGCCCGTGAACATTTCTTTCAGAATCAAAGTGTTATTTTTTTTGTTATTCTTATATCATTTCAGTGCTATTGTGGTGATTGTTCTGGTTATATTGTTGTTATTATACCATATAGCATTTTATTTTTGTTTTTCATACTTTTTATATCTGGTATACTATAACAATCGTCATCGACGAGAGGATCGCAAGAATCCCCATCGACTGCGTGTCGATATGGGCCATCCTGAAATGCGATAGAGAAATGGAGCAAGCATCGTGACGACTTGGCGAACATGAAGCTCATCCCGTCGGTCCTGCCCGACTATATATCACCTCTAGCTGGTGCAGTTAGTTGTGATAGCATCCGGAGGGAAGTCGACTGTACATTGATCATTGCATACCTCCCGAAGGGGATACCCACTGTTGGACTGCAGTTAGGACATATTATGATGCTAAAGATCAGTGATTTCAACTTGGGAGACCGCAATAATTATGGAATGCTCGCACCACATAAGTACTTGACAAAGACAACATGGAAGAAGTCATATATAATCCCCCAGCCATGGACCATGGACATCCCAAGATAAAAAATCCTTAATGTGATGAAAATACCACACTTCGACAGACATCAAGAGGTTAACACATGCGTTAAAATCCTCCTGTCATGCTACCATGGCAGTTGCCTATGGTTGGATCAGTGAATCACTATATATCTAGTGTTGATTCACTGAATCACTGGATTGAGCATGCAAGGACTGGACCCTCAGGATTTTTACCCAGGGAAGGCTGCAGATAACACCCTGGTGTAGCAAATAAAGGACACCTATGATGATGTGGAGAAAGGAAAGCAGGGCTACAATGTAGCCTCCATCCAAAATGCCGCAGTGTGCCTATCTTGTCAGTTGATAGCAGGCAAGCTTGTTAGGAAGAATCGACCAATGCAGGTCATGGGGTTCGTCGTCGACCTTGCAGGAAAATGCACTGAAGGAATGTAGATGAACTGGGTGAGCTACCTTGTCAACCAATTGGAGCAATATTGTCAAGAAGCATAGGACTAGGGCTACGAGTTTCACTTCAACTGGTTGTTGATCCTCGTTTCCTTTGTCGATTGGGAGATGCCCGCGGGAGTGACCTTCTTGAAATTCAAGACTTTTGAACCACTGGCCATGAAGTTCTCTACCCTATGGTATTTGAGTGAAAGGAGAAACAATGGCAGTCCAATGTGGTGTTCCACACCTATTACTTGTAGCTGAAGAGAGCCATTGAATCCTTCCCTCACATGACACCGAATACACTTCATAGGTTCAGACCAATAGAAAAGTTCTGCAGATACAAACAATTCATTTACATCACTATGCATGGAGATGGACACAAGGAAGATCTCCAGTCCTATTAAAAACTCATCGAGGAAGATATGGAGGAAATAACCAAGGAATGGCCTACAGAATTCCTTGTACCAGTCGAACAGACAAAACTCTCCTACACTGACCTCATCAGAATCCCTGTAGTCACTCGGGAAGAGTATGATGGACCAGGAAGTAGCAATAATAAGAAGAAGGAATAAGTAAAGGAAATGAAAAACACATTAGAGGACACCACACCAGATTCACTTGAAGGGGGAGGAGGTGACGAAGTAGATAAAGAAGAGGACGAAGGGGAGGAATACAAGCAGGAATAGGGCGAAGTAACACCACCTAAAGATCCCCTTACAGATGTCGAGACGTCAAAGAAAAGAAAGGTTTCTCCAAAGAAACCCTCAACGCAGAAGAAGTCACGAGCCAATAAGCCCCAATTACAGACTGTACTTACGGTGGATGATATCAACCTCATCATCACAGCTGTATCAGATACTTCCAAGGACATTTTGCAGTGAAACAAATCCAAATAGGAGACAATGTATTACATGATCGAGGCAGAGCTCAAAGGGGTACAACAGGCTCTATATTCGAGTTGTGCAGTGTCTACTGCGCCATTGTCATTAGGGGACAAAGAAGTAGGAGATGAGTCTGCCCAGCTACGTAGAATAGCAGATGTGACAAAGTCTCTCCTTCATCGGGTCCAGGAAGAAAATGCGCAAGCCATAGAGGCATTGAAGAAAGTAAAGGAAAAATCCCTAGAGAAACATCGGGTTGTGCAACAAGAGAAAAATTACCTCCAGGCAAAGTTTGCAGAGGACAGAGAGAAGCTTTGGAAAGAAAGAGAATAGTTTCTTGCGAAGTAGATTGGAGTTAAAGAAGCAATCACTAGAGCACTTTGCTCTATGTCGGGTCTAGCACAGATGGAAGAGGAAACAACTAAGAACCAAGTGGGAAAGCTCGTTGAATCCATTCAATAGCTCCAAGCAAGACTACCGGAACTGGAATTGAAAGTAGTATCGAGCACTCCGTAGGAAGTGAGAGATCAGAGGGAAGAAACTACCTAGAGCGCAGTCGAAAGAATCAAGGCATTGGCCTTAGAATGCAAGAAACTCAGCAATCAAAGTGAGCAGACCTATGAGCGCCTTGCAGAGGACCCAGAACTAAGGACATTGTAGTCACATCTCCAAGAAGCAAAGAAACAAGCAACGACAGTATAGGCACAGTTGAATCTACTGACAATGATAAAGAGGATGAAAAGGTCACAAGAACAATGCATAGTTCAACAGTAGGTACATCCCATCCTGAGTAAAGTCATGGAAGTGACCTAGAGACTTCATCCGGTATAGGATGAAGCCTACACACTTTTTGAGGAGATCGAAGGACAAGGCACGACTGGAACAAGTGGTCACCACAGTGGAACGGTGCTTGGAACGACCTGACACTGAGAAAATCATTCAGGAGTTCATGGAGTAGGATTCCCTGGCAAAGCAACAAGTTGAGGCAGCTCGAGCCAAGCTCGAGGCCTTCAAAGCAAAATTTCCCAGATAAGAGTGACTTGGGACGAGTCACATGTGAGTGTTGGGGTCTTGTTGGCCCTGGACCAAGTTTTGGAGAACCTTGGTCATGTTTGACCCTTTTTGGGACTTCGACAGGCTGGTCGAATATGGAGTGCCCAGGTGAAGCAGAGATCACAAGATCCTTCCCCCTTTTACGGGATTTTTGGGTTTAGGGTTTATGTAACGGGTATGGGATGTCATCCCATGGGTTTACCCATGTTTATGCCCATTTCGTAAGTATAAATAAGTATCTAGGAGATGTAAGAAAAGGACAATGTGATAATTTCAAACAATTGTGAATGCTTGGTGCATACTACGTGTTAAGACTTGCAGAGCTAAGTGCAAGTGATTGTAAGAGGCTTTGTGTGCAGACTGTGTAAGTCTTTGTGTTGTGACCGAACTTGGGGAAGGATGATTTGGAAAAGTGTGTGCATATCTCTTGTCCTATGAAGAGTTGGTTTTGTGGATCTGTGCATTTAAGAAGATTGAAATAATATAATAAAGAAGACGAGGAGTTGGTGGACGTAGCCCCATGTTGGGGGTGATCCACATATACCTTGTGTTGTGATTGCTTTGTGTTATTGATGTGATTTATACTTAATGATGGATCTTTATGTTTGTTAGATGAATTTGATGTAGTATCTTAGTGCTTAATAACATGAATGAATGGTAGATCTGTTGATGTTATGTGCTAAATGGTTAGATATGCTTATATCTTGTTTAATACTGCGTTGTTATGTAATTAGGGTTTTTACCTGCGATGTGAACAAGGGTTAAATACTAGTGAATATTATTGGATAAGTGATTTATTAAAGTGTTGTAATCATAGATCTGTGTCCCAGCTAGGTTGTAGACACTTGAGTCCTACAACCCACCTACCTATACCTTGGGTGAGACTTCATTTGCTTCACAGGTGTTGCTGAAAGTGTCGGTAGTTAGGTTTTGTTGGTGTGTTGTTGAAGCATTGAACGCTGGGTCTGACCTTGTGCCAACAATACATGATAGAAAATATAAAATAAGAGGCCATAAATAATTTTCTATCCTTTTTGTAATGCGAAAATTGGGAAGCAATTTCAATAGAAATGATCTTTCCCCAATCAAAAATGGCATTTTCTTGGACATTAAAATGCAAAATATATAAAATCATCTAAGATATAGAAGCAGTTTTGTCCTGACCTGTTACTTTGGTGAATATCCGTGAAATTTATCGATAGGGATTCTTTAGAGATTCAACTTGAATTTTGTTTATGTCTATTGGGATAGATGCAAGATTCTCCAAATACTCTAGCAGGAGGTCAAGCCCATTATTATGTTTCTTCAAGAATTATTTGCAATCTTCACCTTTGAAAGTAAGAGTTGGCTCTGGCATCTTTAACATCTTGCAGAAGACTTGAGGTAAAAGAGAAATGGAGAATATCCCTTGAGTTGTATGATTTTTCAATCCAGTATGTACTTGTCCACACAACATGCAACGATTTCCTTACAATTGAAAACATCTGGAACACAACCAACACAAGAAATTTCAGATGTCCAAATTATGTTCTCATTTTTCTGTGTAGTGGGAGGGGTGGAATAATACCATTATTCTCTCGACCACTAGAAGTTATGATCTTCACAGCCAAAAATATTCAAAGTGTCACCATAGAACTGTTGTCGATTTGATTCTACCATTAAGTTGACGAAACTATTTCTTCAGCTGGGTAATGGTCTCAAATAAGCCTTTTCGAAAAGATAATGATAGTTTAATCCCTCGCAAAATGAATATTAAATGATAATTTAATGAAAAATTCCCCGAGTCTTTCTCCCTTAAGTGTTGAAATGGACATGTGCATGAGTAAGTGGATGGAAATGAAAAGCTTCCAACCCACCAACCCGCCAACCTGGGAACTGAAATATGGCTAAGTATAGTAACTAAGAAAGGGAAAAAAGAAGGGATAAAAGGAAATGGGAAAAAGGGAAGGTATAGAAGGGGGAAAATAAAAGGAGTAAAGAAGTGGGAAAATAGAATGTGTGAGGGAAAAATGAAAGCACTAAAAGGTCTCAATGGGTACCCATGACTTTTGTAAAATTGCATGTAGTTTGTTGAACTTATCTTTAAAATTTAGATATGAAGTATGAGCCCTAGACTTATATTGACATAGATAATTGGTTCTTCCATTGTGTTTCCATTTCTTATGCTGCAACAACCCACATTTACTTTTGATTTTACAAGTGAAAGGAAAGGGGGCCCCTACTAAAATTTCAATCATATTGGCTTATCATCTACTGCTTGAGCCTAATATTATTTATTTTCCTACCTCGAGGGTGTTTGGGGGTTTGATATTGATTGATGATTGTCTTTGATAGTGGTTGAGTGACTATTTAATCTTATTTTTTCACATGTCTTCATGACTCTTATGTGACTATATGGTTCGATGATATAGCGCATGTATTGAATGAGTTTGATGTTGGTTATTAATATTTTTTCTAAGTTACTTATTCAAATTCTACATAGTCCTGCTAGCATATGGTGCCTAACATATTCATATTTATACTCTCACATATTGGAAAACTCTTAACTTGAATCATGAGTTCATTAATCCTTTCTAAGTGATGGATATTAGGTGCATGAAGTTTTCATGATAGTTAACTAATCTAGATCATGGATGATTACCTTCGAAAAACCTCTCCTCCTCATTTTCTTCACTTTTAGTACTTGTTCATAAATTTTATTAAAGGAAAGGAAATGTTGTGTTTCTCATGTATTGGAGAATGTAATTTTAATTGCATAACTAATTTCATCTCTTTGTGTGGTTGAAGGAATAGGTTAGCATGATATCATTTCTTCACGATTGCTCCAACCTTGAGATGCATGTGGGGGATTCCTTTGATATTCTTCCACTTTTATCCTTCCTTTATTTATTGATATTTCTCTTTATTTTCTTCTATTACTTTCTCTAACTAAACATAATATTTGGATTCTTCTAGTCAATAGATTTACAATGGATATAATCATACTTAAATATGAGTTTTGGATCAAAATTTATGGCTTCCCAAAGCCTCCTAAGTCAAAACTCACCTAGTCCACCTCCCTGCCATGTGGCATCCACATGGCTCCCTCTCTCCTTTTCCATCCAATGTGGCATTGATGTCACTGATGTGGTACCCACCACCCTCCTCATCATCGTCATATTTCCCCACAGTACACTTCCCTTTTTCCCAACCAATTATCCGACGATGACGTCGTATACCTTTTTGTCGGTGGGACTCCATCACTCATATATTTTGAGTGCTTTATTCATATCCTCTGACGAATAAGTCTCCCCACAAATCCAACAACTCTTTGGAATCTGATACCAATGGACCTGATCTTATCTATACCACAAAGTTGATTGACAGTTAACTCCCCCACACTTCCTCAAATGAAAAATCAATGGTCGTCATTTCTTCATAGTCACAATCCGACCAACATCCTATATTATCCCTCGAAGTACCTGTTATCAGAATCCACCCCCTTCTAAAACACAACTCACTCTAACTACCCTCCTCCAACATATGTTTGAGATCTCTCAACTTGTAGGTTTGATATACATGATTCAAGATGACATCCCTAAGGCCTCCTCACCTAGTGAGAGTCTTTATTGTCCCATGGACCAATAATTCTTCACCACGTAACATCTTCTGAACACGTCATCTACCACGTTGTCCAACCCCACATCATCATGACATCACTCTCCCTCTTAGCCTCTCTTGAGTGAAACCTAAGGAAATCTATGGATGAGATCGTTCTTGTTCATAACCAATCAATGGCCTGCTCTAATCCCATGAAATCATAAGTTGTCACATGTCACCCCTCAAGAAACGATAACTGCCATGTTGACATCCTAGTAACCTTGAATAGTGAAATCTAGAGGGCGTGGAACCTCGACTTGTCTAGATACCTCTAAATTTCCCCATTTTGTAATTATATTATATCATTTTATTCTATTTACTTTATTTATTTTATAAATATTTCTATAAATATTTGATTTTGATTTTGTATATTTATTTTGTTTTCTTTATTTTTAATTTTTAATTTTAATTTTAATTTTAATTTTTGTTATTTTGTAAATTTTTGTATTTATATTTTATTTGTTTCATATATATTATTTTATTTTATTTTAATTGATTTCATTATTCTATTCTTTGCAAATTATTTTTATTTCTTTTTACACAGATAAAATAATTCACACTTAATAAACAAATCATGTAACTAAGACCTAGGATGTAATGTGTTTTTGTACATATATTCATTTTTTAATTAAATATTCCTTATATTTATTTTCGTACCTTTTTATTTATTTTTCTTTATTCAAATTTCCTAGTGTTACTTTTCCCCTTTTACTCCTATTTTATAGGCTTCCCTATAATATATGGATTTCTTATTTTCCAGGGATTTCCTAGAAAATATGAATTTTCTAATATTTTCTATATTATAGGGATTTATGGAAATGCTTTTTTAAGTTGTTTTTCAAATTCTCATTCTCGAAATACATTGAAAACCATAATACTTTTATGGAAATTTTAAATAATGATAAAAAATAACCAAAAAATAAAAATAAAAACCATGTCAAAAGGGGGGTTTGATCCTATGGTTTACCCATTATAATGGTTAAATAATAATTACAAAAAATAAAATAAATTATATATATATATATATATATA
>ML784232.1:1601047-1614344 GCA_009831015.1 Picea engelmannii | reverse complement strand
GAGCATGATGTATACTATCCATCCATGGGTGTTGTATCTTCATTTTCATTTTCCTTCATGTCCAAATAACTTCATCAATCTTCTGGTCCAAAACCCATGACTAGGGTTGACATCAATGACAACAACCAATCTTCCAACACTAAGATAATGGTTTGTGGGATCCCAAAATGTACCCATACGCGTTCAAAGAAGATCTTGACAGTGGATTATGTTGTGATGTTCTTCTTGCAGGAGGCTAGAATCGCCATCTTGGAAAATCGATCAACAATAGAAAAAACACAGTCATTTCCCCTATTGGTGGATGGGAGGTCCAGCATGTAGTCCATTGAGATGGATTCCCATGGCCTGTTAGGATTAGGAAGAGGGGCGTACAAGCCATATTTCTTAGTGGTTGGTTTGGCAATAGCGCAGGTGGTGCAGAACCTGATATACTTTCCGACATCCTATCAAAGTTTTGTCCAGTATAAATGTTTCTGTAGCACTGTCACTATCTTTTCAATGCCAAAGTTTCCTGCCATCCGACTATAGTGAGCTTCCCAAATCATCTTCATGCGCTCGCTTAATGGAACACAGAGATGGCCCAGATGACACAACAACCCGTATTGAAAATGGAAATTAGTGAACACTGAGTTGGCACCCAACATTTGGTAGGTGGTGGAGAAGTTAAGGTCTATCTCGTAGAGGTGGGGCCATCTAGAGATATCATGGCCATAAGATTTTAGCACTGTGGTGAGTGTCGCCACTGGAGGTCGGCTGAGGAAATAATCAACTCAGTTGGTACTTCCTTTTTATACTTTATGTTGAGGTGGAACTGATGTAAGTATGTGGACCACTTATGATGGCGATCATTCTACAATTTTCCTTTGGTCTGCATGAACTGTAGTGGCTTGTGATCAGTGTGGATGATTGTCTCCTTCCCAAGAATGTAATGTCTCCATTGGCAGTAGGCTTACACAATAGAGTACATTTCTTTTTCATAAATAGGGTACTTACAGACAACATCTAATAGTTTCTTAATATGATATGCCATGGGGTGGCCGTGTTGAGTGGGAACGATGCCCACATCATAGTCTGAAGCATCTGTCTCGATCTCAAAGGGATGTTGCAGGTTTGGTAATGAAAGTACTGGGGATGAGCACAAATTCTTATTCAATTCATTGAAGGCTTGTTGTTGGGGTAGGCCCCACAGAAATTTTTCCTTACCGCCACCCCTAGTTACTTGGCTTACAGACCATGTGATATGAGAGAATCCCAACACGGAGCTGCGATAGAAATTGGCGAGACCCAAGAAGCTCTTAATTTCAATGAGTGTGTTTGGGGCTGGTCAGTCACGAATGACATGTATCTTGGTTGGATCCACATGCACACCATGTTGATCATCGATGTAGCCTAATTAATGGACCCTGTTCATGAAAAAGGAGCATTTTTCCAAGTTTTCATATAGTTTGTGTTGTCGTAGGGTGTGGAAAACCTGCTAAATATGATGCAAGTGTTCTTCCCAAGTCTTGTTGTAAATGAGGATGTCATCCAGATACACCACTACAAAAGTATTGGTGAAAGGTCATAGGATATAGTCCATCATCCTCATAAAATTTGTTGGAGCATTTGTCAAACAAAAATGCATGAACAACCATTCAAAAATACCTTCTTTTGACTTGAAGGCAGTCTTCCATACATATGTTTGTTCTATTGGTACCTGATGGTAGCCAAACTTTAGATCAATCTTACTAAAGTATTTGGCCCCCGTGAGTTGATCAAGGAGGTCGTCAATTTCGGGAATCGAGTACCGGTTTTAGACTGTGATTTTATTCAAGGCCCGGTAATCAATGCAAAGTCACCAGGTCTCGTCTTTCTTCTGCACCAGCATGATTAGGCTCCCACAAGGTGATGATATGGTACGTATGTGCCCCTTGTGAAGAATTTCTTGGATCTACCTCTTAATCTCCTTATTTTCTAACAAAGAGCGACGATAGACTGGCCCATTGGGTAGCGGTACGCCTGGGGTTAGATCAATGGGATGCTTGACCTGGTAGTGCAGAGGTACCCTGATAGGAGAGGAGAAGATATATGAGTATTCTTCCATGACCTTATCCACTTTATTTTGTTGTGTGGAGAGATCGGTAGCAAAGGCCCTGGATGTGGCTACAATATTTCTCTCACTCTGAGAGTGAATCACGAAAAAGAAAAGTTTCTTGGTCTGAGAGATGACCTTCCTTCATTTCTTGGAAGCGATCAAGGAAATAACACTAGGAGGGACTACCTCAGGTATCCTATACAATTTCTCGTTCAAAGTAGTAATAACACTATGAGGCCTAGACTCATATACAGCATGACATTTCCATAAAAAGGGTTGGCCCAAAAGAACATTACAAACTTCTAGACGAGAGACATCACACAATGCCTCGTCTTTGAAGGGATTGATGTCATACAATAGTCGACACTATTGGCTGATGTCGAGATCACTTCCTTGGCGGAGCCATATAGTGGTGTAGCGTTGTGGGTGCAGTGTTGTCGGCAACACTAGCCTCTTGATGACCTCTTCTCAGATGACTTTCTTCTAGATACCTCTATCAACAATGAAGTATAGTGGGGTTCCTTTTACCCACATCTGTGAATGGAAGAGGTGCTCGCCTTCTTCTAGATCGTTTGGTTTACCATGATGGAGCTTGGGGTAGAAATGGTGGCACTAGGTTATGTGTCAATGATTCATCTTCCCCTTTCTGGTTCTGAATCAGAGTCAGAACCTGCATCTGATTCATAGTCTTTCACTTCCACCACCAATGACTACTTTGAGCGACAGTCAGCAGTGTTATGTCAGGGGCTCTTATGGAAGTTGCACCACTTCCCGGTATCTTTCTTTGTCTTTCCGATGTCCTTCTTTTCTTGTGGCTTGGACTGGTTGTACTAATACTGTCCATATTTTCTATGTCCTTTTTTTTGTGCCCCTTCCTAGATTTTGTTGTGGGGGGTTCTCAGGCCCAAATTGTCACATTTTTTGTTTGAGCTTTTGCTCTATTTTGACGACATATTGGTAGGCCACACCTAAGGATGATATATCCAGAAATTACATTCGGTCTGGATGTATCTATGCATAGCACCACGATACTTGAGAAGAAAATGTTGCTCTAAATCTTTGATACCCATATTGGTGCACAAGGTATGGAAGATATTTGTGAACTCAGGCACTTCTTAGTCTCTTTCTTGTCGCAGTGTGGTCCATTTGGTATACAAGGCGTCATAACTTCCAACACGGTAGTATTGTTCCTTAATAGCATCCCTGAAGGATTTCCAGGTGGATGAGACTGTAAACAATGAGGGCTACTCTATTTCCTTTTTCTCACAGAAAGTTTCCCACCAATCTTTGACATGGGGAACGACTTTGAGGAGTGAAAAAGTAATATTTTCTATGTTCAAAAAGTTATGGACAGAAAAATACCCTTCTAGTATATTCAACCACTTGTCTACAACATCTGCCTCTATCTAACCTTCAAATATAGGAATATTGAATTTGATTTGTACCTTGAAAGGACGACGCCTCCACTCTAGGAAGATGTGTCACCTGTTGGTAGCCACCGAAGGATTTGCGTGAAACTATCCATCATCTCGTTCCTCTATTGTGTGAGGGATTCCTCAAGAAACATTTTGAAAGGGTCTCCTTTCCCATCATCTTTTTTTTCTCCTGCCATGAGAGGTCGCTTGGGCATGTGAGAGATTTTTTCCTCAAGAGAAACAAGATCGAGACCCAATTCTTTGTACCCTGACCTCATTAGGGACATGCATTAAGATGACAAGGAGAAGACCGCTTTGATACCACTAATCCAGATTTTATGAGCAGAATGAAATGAATACAAAATATTAAAAGATGCTTAACACAAAATAACAGAGATATAGTAAAACAAGTTTTCTATTCAATAAGGAAATAAGGTGAAACTGTAAAATGCAGTGAAAAACAAGCTTATTGGAATGGTGGTGGCTTATCTCTGAGAAGAGATGTGACGGGTGTGCTCATTCGAAAAAAGATTATTACAATGAGGCTTTGAAGGCCTTTTTACAATAAATAGGAATGTCAAAAACCCTAGACATCCAAAAACCTAACCCTAGGAGATGAAGTGCCAAAAGTCATGTGGGCCCCATTTGGGTAAGTTAGTACTATTTTTCATACGATATTTGTTTTAGGAGCACTGTTGGCCCTTGACCAAGTTTTGAGGAAACATTGGTCATGTTTGACCAAAGAATTGAACCCTGGATCTTCCCCTGTGCCAATATGCACAATATCCCGTTGGAAGCTCAATCTCGAAAAACCTTCATTTAGGCCCTCAAAATGGCCCTGGAAGTTAAAAACTGCTAAAAATAGTAAATTGTCAAAATTGCTAGAAAATTGTTTTGAGCGAGTTGGAAAAGGTGGGTGGCCACTGATATCCACCTGGATAAAATAATCACAGAGTTCCGGAAATATCTGGAACATCCACAGAGGTCCAGGATGGTTCAAAATTTCTCAAACTTCAAATTCTTCAAACTTTCTTGAAACTTCCATCAATGCATAGAGCTCGACGATAGCTTTCCAATGACGTAAATTTCACCTCAAACGAAGTTCGTATGAAAAATTTATAAGTGGTCAATGTTCCAGTCAAACGTGGCAAAAATTCAAGTTTCAAAGTACAAGGGAAAATAAAGAGGTGACATGTGCCACAACTGCAAGGGTGCCACATGGCACCTAATTGGTAGCTTACTAGGAAAGATACAAATTCAAGTGGTCCAGTCGTCGATTGACAAGTGGAAAAGAATTGGTTCAATCCTAATTGACATGTAGAAATGGAAGAGACAATGAGAGGATGCCACGTAGAGACCCCTCATTGGTCAATATTTTCTAGTGACTATCAAAAGTTATGGAGTCAACAAGGTTCGACCCCATGACCTTCATATCCCACCAAATTCTTCACATAGCCCTTGACACCAACACACCACCACATGAAACTTGATATACATGTGAAAAATATTATATTTAAAGATTATATTAAGCTGCAATGGGTTGAAAAAGGGTCGAGGACCTAAGCCCTCGACCCTTGGCACTTGGTCTACGTATTACCATGCAACCACCATACATAGCACAGGGCTTAAAAAATTCATGGAGGAATAATATATATATATATATATATATATGTGTGTGTGTGTGTGTGTGTGTGTGTGTGTGTGTGTGTGTGTGTGTTATATGGTATAACAATATAACATATTGTTTCAAATATTTGCACGGGGAGTTTCTAACTATATGTTAAATATAGTATAAAACAATAAACAAAATCCATGGGACATGGCAGTCGGTGGGAATGGCACCCTTGACCCACCAAATATAGAAAGACTTAAACCACTTCTGCTAGCCAACATTCCACTATTTCTGGTTAGTTATAACTATACCTCTAATAATAGTTAAGGGGTCACGTGAAGTTCATAATTTGGTTAGAAGGGGCACCCTATTTAATGGTGCACACCCCAAGGTAGAATAGACATAATTAATGCAGAGTGGTCTCAAAATTCATGCCCAAGGGTACAAAAGTTTATGAGACTACACCGTAAAGCGTATTGGGGGTCACCTTGACAAAATTTCAAGTATTTTATATCAACTTTGCACAATTTTTTCACGAGGAATTCAACGATGCACTTTGTTTCTACATTTGAGAAACATGTAAAAAGGTCATTGTAAAACACAACAATTTGAGCATTAATATAAGAAGTCTCTATGGGAAGTGGACCCAGAGAGGTATCCCAAATTGGGTGAACTCGGATTTCTTCAACTTGTGTATGTGATTATGTTATTGTTGTTCATTTCAAGTTCAATTATTTGCAAGTCATTTATCATTAAAGTGGAATTGTCTAGATAAGTATTTCACATGTAATTTTCAAAACCATCAAGCGATCATTTTATTTCAAAGATCAAGTAGATGATTATGTAGATTTAAAATTATCTGCATCTAAGGATTTTTCAGATCAGATGGCATGGCATGGCATGGCATGGAAGCATAAGACAAGGCATAGAAATGCATGGCATGTAAAGGAAAGGAAAGGCATGGCATGGCACGGTAAGTGAAGGTAAGGCATGGCATAGCATGGCATGGAAAATGAAGGTGAGGCATGGCATGTAAAGGAAAGGCATGGCATGGAATGAAAAGTGAAGGAAATCCAAGCATGGCATGGCATGGCAAGGCAAGGCATGGCATGGCATGGTAAGGCATGGCATGGAAAGTCAAGAAAAGGCATGGTATGGCATGGTATGGAAAGGTAAGGAATGGAATGACATGACAAAGCAAGGCAAGGAATGACAAGGCATGGGATGGAAAAGCAAGGCATGCCATGGCATGCCTTGGAAAATCATGGGATGGCATGGCATGGAAAGCGAAGGAAAGGTAAGGCATGGCATGGCATGGCATGGAAAGTGAAGGAAAGGTAAGGCATAGCATGTCAAGACAATACATGAGATGGCATGGCATGGAATGGCATGGCAAGGCAAGGAATGGAAAGGCATGGGATGGCATGGAAATGAAAGGCATGGAAAGGAAAGGCATGGCATGGCAAGGCCAGTAATGGCATGGCATGGAATGGAATTTCAAGTGAAGGTAAGGCATGGCATGGAAAATTAAGGAAAGGAAATGCATGGCATGGAAAGGCAAGGCATGGCATGTCATGGCATGGAAAATTAAGGAAAGGAAAGGCATGCATGGAAAGGCAAGGCATGCCATGGCATGGAATGGAAAAGCATGGCATGGAATGGCATGGCATGGCATGGAAAGTTAAGGAAATACAAGGCATGGCATGGCATGACATGGCATGGCATGACATGACATGGCATGGCATGGAAAGTCAAGGAAAGGCATGGTATGGTGTGGCATGGCAAGGTAAGGCATGACATGGAATGGAAAGGAAAGGAAATGCATGGCATGGAAGGGAAAGGAATTCCATGGCATGGATTGGAAAATCATGGCATGGAATGGCATAGCATGACATGGCATGCCATGGAAAGTGAAGGAAAGGAAAGGAATGGCATGTCAAGGAAAGACATGGGATGGTATGGCATGGCATGGAAATGCATGGTATGGAAAGGCACGACATGGCAAGGAAAGGTATGGCATGGCATGACATAGCAAGGAAATGTATGGCATGACATGGAATGGTGAGGCAAGAAATGACATGGCATGGCATGGAAAGGAAAGGCATGCAATGGCATGGCATGGCATGGAAATAAAAGTCATAGAATGGCATGGCATGGAATGGAAATTCAAGGAATGTCATGTATTGGAAAGGAAAGTGAAGGAAAGGTTGGGAAACCAAGGAAAGGCAAGGATAAACATAGTTCCCTAACAACAACAAAAGAACCACAAAATACCAGAATATCATAACAACCATTAAATGAAGCCAAAATTTCAATCATTCATAAATCTGAAATATATGTTCAATTATTCCTTTTACATACCTATGGTCATTCAAGTAGACTGTCGGGGTCACTTCTAATACTGATGTTCTCCATTAAATTCTCATGCTCATAGTAAGGAAAGAAGTATCGTACCTTTGATGAGCTGGAGGTTTGTACCAACAACCAAGTTTGTAAAGTGGTGCATAGATTCCCATCGTTTATAATATTGAAATTCATAAACACCTTTCCTTTGTGTTATTCCATCTTGTGTCAGATATTCTCCTTTAATAACCATCGACCCAATTAGAAATCCAATGCCTTCAAAGTCTGTTACTGATCACATGAGAGTTTTATTTCCCTTTAAGAAATGTGCCAGCCAATAATCAGTTCCCCATTCATTACCTCTTAGGGAAACCGTTGTGTATATGTTCCCTGTAAAAAATGGATTTCCAACACATGAGTCCACTAAATGACCAAATCATAAAACATTGATGTTAGTTATTCAAAATTTAATAGAAGGTTTCAATGAACCTGGTAGTACAAGATCTGAGACATGATCATAGTCTATTGAAATATTTGATTAGTCCTCCTCCAACTGGTATATTCCCATATTTATACATTGACCAATGGGGAGTGATACATGATCCCATCTATCAACCCAGTATGTCGATTCACAATCATCCCATTCATTACTACTACATGGACCACCGAAGAAAGAGAGTTTTCTCATCCATATTTCAACTATTGCATTGTCTAATATTTGAACTAAATGGAATCCACGAGTACCTTGGATTGTTTTTCACTCATACCTCTATAATCAATCTACATCAACCACCTCCCAAAAATATCTATGTACATATCTTTTCATGTGTGATTGGTCTTCACAAGTTCTTTTTCCCTCTCCCATTACTCAAGAACACCATTCAATAATGTATTTCTCATCTGGAATGATGGAAGTAGTTGTGAACTTCATTTCTTTCCTATGTAACACTCTTTTATGCATGTGTCTGCTCCATTGTTCTCCTCTTTCCCATGTACGAACTCAAAATAGTTCTAAATGTGTGGTACCTTGAGTTTTTTGTGCAACATACACAACCATTGAAATACATGAGCATTTTTTAATTGACCTGTGCAACCATCTGAACAAATCCAATGTTAATCCATCTGTATGTTCTTCTCCTTAAGGTGATTGTAAAACAACTTAAATAAATGTTGTATGTTGGCTAATTCATGGCACCAATAATCACTTATATATAGGTGATACTCCTTCAATATAAAAAAAAATTCTTCGTTATTATTCGTCCCATCCCTATATGTGATATGGATCATTATGTTGACCTGCTATGAGTGATAATATTGGCTTTGAATCTCATTTTGTGGTTGAAGGGTGTATTTCTCAGCAAAATCAACCATTGATAAAACTGTACCAATGGGAAATATATCTTTGCATGTTTTAAAATGCTTGTCCTGCCATTGAGACACATGGACATGTTGATCATATTCTTGCATCTTTTTGACGAATTCCTTCACAAAGTCACATACTCATACCTAGGAAGTCATCAATTGTATATATTTTCTTTCCTACCCTCCATCAATATCATGTGTGACATATTTAAAGTTTTGCAAGGAAACCTCCCTCCTCCCCAATTCATACTCATCGCTTACATGGATGCACTTTCTTAGTAATTCCATTCCACTACACCTAAGGAATTTCCCATTTAAGAAAGTATTTTGATAAAATGTACAACCCTCTGGCCTTGTACACAAGATGTTGTGAATAAATTCTCTAGATGACGACGATGGAAATATAACTAAGAATTCCTACAAAAGGGTTTTATGCAATACATGAAACATATGTGTGTGTGTGTGTGTGTGTGTCTCATAATAATAACCATACTCAATGTGATATCTACAACAACATGTGTTATGAATTATGTTTATTCGAACATACCAAGGCTTTCATTTATGGAAAGATATTTGGCCCAAATTAAGTGCACTACGTATTTTCCTAAATCTCTCATGCAATTGTGTATGTGTAATGTCAAGAAAGTGTTTAATATGGGATTCATGGTCCCTAGATCCCCTTCTCAATTTTAGTAAATATTTTTGGTTGGAAGAAGGCCTAGTGTTCTCATGTCAGAAATCTTGTACTAATCTTTTATCTGCTCCAATTAACTTCATGTCAGAATGAGGTAGCCTACCAGTGAAGGCCCACAAATATATTGGGCCACCTATGTCAAGGATATCTCATATATTATAATAATTTCTAAGGGTTTTCATATTTCATTTCATGAGATGAAAGGTTTGTTGGAGCAAACAATGTTTTCTTATGATCTTTCTAACAATTGATTACGACAAGACACGTCGAGTTGCATTACGGTATTTAGAACGAAATTTCTTACCAATACTTTGAAAAGCATCCACAAGGTTTCTAACAACATGATGACTTGTTTCTAAACTTTTGATTGTTTTAATGCCTAAAATTCGCGTAACAACAGTCAAACTTATAGATTTTAACAAAGCCAAAAATATTTGACATTTAGCGACATAGGATTTTGGTTCAAAACTTTCTTTAATGATTTTATAAGAATGATCATGAATAGTACAGTTAGGTAAATTACCTTCAAGTGATTCTATACCACTTTCATCCACCTGAATGCGTTTAGGATTTCTCCACTGCACACTTCTCAATATAGGTAGGGACGATGAACCCCTATTATGGCACTCTTGACCTCCCTGGTGTGGAGTTAACAAAATTGCATTTCATTTCCCTTCAATCACTGGCAGATTAACTCTGAGAGGAGAGTGGACATTCCCATGACTATTTTCTAGAATGTTTGACTATCCAACAAGAGGTTGCACCACAGGAACTTCTTCACCATAATGTTGTGAACCGATTTCCTCTCTAATTTCATCCATTTTATAATCAGCTCCAAGCAAATCCTCCATCATCTAGTCATCCACAACAACTTCTCTTGATGAGATACTGATTGGATTGGTGTCAATTGAACTCTTGCACTTTCCTTGTGGTGATGGAGGAGAAACAACATCGGAATCTATTCCACTAGAAATTGGATTTACCTCTTCTTAAAGCCTATGATTTGACATATGTAATTTTTCATTTTCTCTTTCTTCTTATACCTTTTCAATGGGTATTTCTTTCCTCTATGACTTTCTATATTGATTATGTCAATTCACCGTGTTTAAAGAGAAAAATTGGCTTCCAAGAACCCCACCACAAATTTGTCTTGGTATTACATAAGAAGACACAACTAACAATTCCAATTCCAAGTGGAAAAATTTGTCTTGGTATGACAAAAGAAGACACAACTAATAATTCCAATTTCAATTGGACAAATTTGTCTTAGTATTACACAAGAAAACACAACTAACAATTCAAATTCCAATTGGACAAATTTGTCTTGGTATTACACAAGAAGACCCAAATAACAATTCCAATTGGATAAATTTGTCTTGGTATTACACAAGAAGACACAACCAAAAATTTCAATTGGACAAATTTGTCTTTATATTACACAATAAGACACTGCCAACAATTCCAATTCCATTTGAACAAATTTGTCTTCCTATTCTTCCCACAATTTTCTTGCAATAGCACAAAATTGTCTATGAATTAAATAACAAGACAAAAACAACAAAAACCTATATGTTCTTTCTATTTTTCCATGCAAATGTCAGGCTTGTTTGATTTTTTAACATAGATGAGGTTGAGGAGTGTGATTGGAACATAAAACTGCCCAGCAAGAATGCGTGTTTGTTCTTGTTTGGTAGGGATGAGTGCCCAACATCAAGGCTTTCAATTCACAAGAGCATGTGCATGCTCTTAATTCAATGGATATAAAATTTATTGTATACCAAACATATTTATGAATAAATAAGTATCGTGGTTTGGGGACAACTAGGACCTAAGGGCTTAGGATTGAAAGTGTTTTGAAGCATAGAGAAATGGTTAGAGCACCAAGATGTGGGGCTTGTGGGGCCTCTAACAAGAGGTATATTCATATTTCACTTAGGGCTCGAGTGTGTAGGGGGTTAAGGGTCGAGTAAAGGTTATACCTAGGCTTGGATGGAGCTAGGGGGGTCTAGGTCATGGTTAGTTCTAGCTCTATCTCTATGTCATGGTACCAGTCATGTTATAGGTATATATATAGCTCTATGTCATGATATATGTCATGTTAATCTATAGGTATAGGTCATGGTCTAGATTATATTAATGATATAGGTTTAGGTCATGGTTTAGGTATTTCCATTTCTAAGTGTAGGTCTAGTTCTTGACATGTCTAAGTCAAGGAAATTTCTTTCCTTGTGACGTAGAGAGGGGGGGTGGAGAGAGAGGAAGAAAGAGAGTGTGAGAGGGGGATAGGGGAAGATAAAGAGAGTGTGTGAGAGTGGGGGAGAGGGAGACAGAGAGGGGGTGTAGAGAGAAATAAAGTGAGGAAGGGCGGGAGAGAGGGAAGGGGGGTTAGATAGAGGAAAATAGAGAAAGGTGGGGAGAGTGGGGGGGAGAGAGGGAGGGGGATATAGTTAGTGAGAGACTGAGGTTTATATGCAAGAGGTAAAGAGAGAATGGGTAAGATATGTATTGTTTGAAAGTGTGAGAGGGTGGGAGAGGAAGACCAAGAGGGGGGTAGAGAGAGAGAGAGATAGAGAGAGAGAGGTGGGAGAGAGATGGTAGATGTAGGAGAGAGAGAAGAGAAACAGTGGGAGGGAGGGTGAGAGAGGGGGAGGGGGGTAGAGAAAGAGTGTGTGAGAGTACATATAGATAAGTGTTCCATCATACATAATCTAGGGCATGTCGAACACTAATTGCAAACAATAAAAAATCAAGGAAATTTAACCTTTTACACTTGTTACCAGGTTGTAAATGGCCAACGACAACAGTCTAATATTGAAGAATGTACAAATAGATAAGTGTTATAGTAATACATAATCTATGCCAATATCATAAGAAAAAATATCAATTATGGATTTTTGATAATATAAAATCAAACAATGGGAAATCCCATAGAGACATGAGAAAACCTAATAATCAAATCAAATCAAATCACCAAAAAGGAAATAAATGTGAAAGATAAAATTATTTGAAAATGAATTAAGAAAAGAATTCAAACAGGGATAAATATTCCATATAAAGAATATTGAATCCACTAAAATATGGTGCTTATATTAAAATACAATAGCAGACTCAATGTACGAGAATCATCATTAAACCATATGAAATCATTATTAAAACATAGGTGAATGGTCATATCCATAAAATATCATTATTAAACAAGAGGCATAAGCATAGTGCACTTAGGGCTTGGGTGTGGAGGGAGTTAAGGGTAGAATATAGGTTATGCCTAGGCTTATATGGAGCTAAGGGGGTCTAGGTCATTGTATAGCTCAAGCTCCAAGTCATGGCCTAGGTCTAGTTCATGGTCTAGGTCATGGTCATGTTCATGGTCATGGTATATATATAGGTAATGGTATAGTTCTATGTCGTGGTCTTGGTCATGGTCTATGTATATCTCTAGGTATATGTCATGGTCTACATCATGGTCATCGTATGGTCTATGGTATAGGTCATGGTCTATGGTCTACATCTAGGTCTAGGTCTTGCCATGCCTTTCCATGTCTAGGCATTCCTATGTCTAGGTCTAGGTATAGGTCTTGACATATCTATGTCAAGGCCATTTATTTCCTTGTGATGTATCGAACTTTCTATATTTTGTGAGATTATGAGTGGGAGAGAGAGGAAGGAGGGTAGAGAGAGTGGGAGGATGAGAGGGAAAGGGGGTAGATAGAGGAAAACATAGTAAGGGGGGAGACTGGGGGATAGAGAGGGAGGGGGATACGGTGAGTAAGAGAAGGAGGGTCAGATGAAAGAGGTAA
>ML784232.1:1587732-1600586 GCA_009831015.1 Picea engelmannii | reverse complement strand
GAGGAAGAGAAAGAGGGGAGGTAGAGAGTGAGTGTGTGAGAATGTGGGAGGGAGGGAGAGGAAGACATAGATGGGGGATAGAAAGAGTGTGAAAGAGAGTGTGGGAGGGAGAGAGAGGAAGGTATATAAGAGCAGTAAAGAGAGAGTGTGAAAGTGTGAGAGGGAGAGAGAGAAATATAGAGAAGGGGGTAGAGAGAGAGGTAAATTTAGGAGAGAGGGGAAGATGTAGGAAAGATATAGGAGAGATAGTGGGATGGAGGAGGAGAGAGAGGGAGGGAGGAGGAGAGGAGAGAGAGAGTGTGAGAGTGTGAGAGGGGGGGAGAGAAAGACAAAGAGGAGGGGTAGAGAGAGTGTGTGAGAGGGAGACAAAGAGGGGGTAGAGAGAGGGATAGTGATAAGAAGGGGGGGAGAGAGGGAGAAATAGAAGGGGGATTAGAGAGAGAGTGAGAGGAAGGGGTGGATATAGAGAGTGAAAGAGGGGAAAAGAGAGAGTCATATTGAGATTAACAATGAGGAGAGAGAGAAAGGGTGGGAGAGAGGTGGAAGATAGAGTGGGGGTAATAGGGTAGGGAGGGACAAAGGGGCAGAGGGATTGGGGGAGGGAGAGAGAGAGGGGGGGGAAGTGGGTGTGAGAGTTTGAGTCATGTCAAGGCAAGGTATAGGTCTAGGTGTTTCCATTCCTTGCAATGTATAGGTATTACCATGAATAGGAGAGAGCAAGAGTGAGGGGGAGATAGAGAAGGGGGGTAGAGAGAGAGAGAATGAGAGGAAGGGGGTGTAGAAAGGGAAGGGAGGTAGAGAGAGGTAAAGAGATAAAGGAGGGAGAGTGGGGGAGAGATGGAGGAGGATTAAAAGTGTGGGGGAGAGAGGAGTAGAGGGAGGGGGGGACGGAGGCAAGGAGGGGGGGAGGGAAAATAAGAAATAGATTATAGGAGTGTGTGTGCTCTTAGGAATGTGTGTGTGCTCTTAGGAATACCTGTGCACTCCTATAATGTATGCACACTCTTAGGAATGTGTGCGCTCTCTTAAGAATGTGTGTGCATTCTTTTGAATTCATTTTTTTGGGGGCGGGATTGACTATGTGTATTTAGGTTCGGAATGACAAACCTAGTGGTTCGGTCTGCAAATTGATAAAAAACCTCCATTTTTGTAAATACCTCTCTGTATCTCTATTTTTAACGTTATTTTTCTATAGCCTATAAAATTTAGTTGTTGACCAAACTACATACATAGATAGATTCAACTATGAAGATTCCAAATATATATATATATATATATATATATATATATATATATATATATAATTAATATTGTTTAATATTTTTAATGTATTTTTGTCTTCACATATATCAAAATCCTAAAATACAAACCTCTCTTATTTCTGCTATAATGTTTTGAAGGCTTAACCATTTATAGAATGTGTTATATGCCACACTAGAGGATACCGATATCTACGATCTAAAACATATATATATATATATATATATATATATATATATATATATATATATATATTGATCATGTTAAGACCCTCTTAGCCTGCACCAAAAAAAGGCCTTGTAATTTCAAGGATATATTAACTTTGATAATTTTAAAAATATATAAAATTAATATTATAAATTTCCAAAAATACAGTGCACAATAACAACAAGTTCTCTACAATTATACAAGTTTTTGGAATGAAATTCGTTTGTTAAGGTACTCAACACGTGCACTATCAAAAAAATATACCTTATATTTTGCTGGAAACATACCATTGTTAGAAAATATCAAATTTTACATAGTTATTCACAATTTCTATGAATAAAAGTTGTATATTTGAAAATCTAATTTAATTTCATATGTTTCATCTTCTTACACCATATTCAAATTCATTGTAAAAGTACCTTGAATAATCCATCCAAGTTAACATATTGTTGTTTTTCCATGTTTTCATTTCCACTAACATGTCATGAGAGACTATCATTAGCTTGCACATACCCGACAATTACTAAGCAACTATGTCCTTCACTCCAAGACGATCCCACAAGAAGTGGAACTTCTACTCAGTAACTGTCTTGGTGAATATGTCTGCAGTTTGTTCGGAGGATGGACACTACTGCAATTGATGATCATGTTATGTACCATCTCTCTGATGTAATGTATACGGATCTCGATGTGTTTGGTTCGTTTTCATTGCACTGGGTCTTTGCAAAACTTGAGAGTACTCTGATTGTTACACCAAATGAAATTTGGATGATGAAACTATATGCCAAGCTCGGTGAGGAATTTATGGAGCCAAAGTGACTAACTCCTTTGCCTTTGTTGATGATAGAGAAATAGCTAAATACTTTTTTCTCGACCAACAGATGGGATTGGAACCTAAACTAAGCATGTACCAACCCAATTAGAATTGGTAAAGCCCATGAGATCTAATGCACAACCTGCTACATAGTGGATTTCAACTTGTGAAGAGGCCATGTTCATTCCCTTTTGAAGGAACTTGGTGTATTAATTACATGAGCATTAATCTATGCATATGTATTACAAATTTCCCATTGTTGACCTTTCCAATTCATGTTTGTTATAATGCAAGCTATTCAATTATGGGATAGGGATACATCTATTGCACTGCCATCATATGGGTGACATCCCTAAAATATCTTTCTTTATTTATGTGTGATGTATAGAAAAAGGATCGTAGCCAGTGGATGAGAGAGTCGCTTCCGATCACATGGAGGGACGATAGAAATCCATATTTTCTAGACATCATGGTGTTTCATCTCTAGACAAACCATGGGATTACGCAGTAATATTCGTCTTAGTTAGGGCTAGCTATAATGGTATTTCAGAATCTGAAGGCTTGAATATCTAAACATAAATAGAAGTATACATAAAGTTTTGTTGTGTCATTTTTGAAACGTTGTGTGGATTTTGTAATGTAATGTGCTCAACATGTAATATAGTATAGATTATGTAATGCATAGATGTGAAGTATTTTAAAGATTCTGCAGGCGTAAATGTGACGTATTTTTATGGATTCTTTGTGACGAGTGCACACATAGATCATAGATGTGACATGCTTCTCCGACCCGTAAAGATGCAGTAACACTAAAATATTTGGAAGGTCATGTATTGCCTCCTTTCTCTAGTAATTGTAATTAGGTGATCAATCAATCTCAGAGAATAATATGAACGGAATAAAGAACCTACTCTTCTTCGGTGTCGCTGGATGACGCAAAGGAAAGTTATATTTATCGATAATGTAAGAGAGTAGGTGATCTAACAACGTACGTAAAGGAGACAAAGATATTATTTTCTTTGGATTTAGTTATCCTTACATTTCGTAGTACTTAAAGAAATAAAGCAAATGTTTTATTTGGTGTGGTATTTAATTAAATTTGTTGAGAGAAAATATGATAATACATTTACAATCATTTTATTTTTATAATATTACTACATAAATTATAAATTTAAAAACAATATTAATAATATTAAAATTTATTACATAAAAATTATAAATCTAAATATTTTCATTATTTTTCAGAAGAAAAAAAGCATAAATTTTATTTAATTTTTTGGAGAAAATAAATTTACATTAAGTAGATACATGTCCCCATGTATGATACCCGAGGCAATGAAAACCTCCCATAAAAGTTGCCACAATACCCATGGCCATCCCATAATTCAAAAAACAAAAAAATTGTCCCAAATACGAGTCCATAAAAAACTAACCCTTCTACAATATCACCATTATAAATAAATCCCAAATATAGTGTGCTATGAGATCCTTCATAAGAGGACTTCTAAGCAAACACATGTTATCTATAACATAAACATAAGAAAGAGCCTTTACAACACAACTTGAGACCTCACGAAAAGAGTCCCAAAAATTTCAAATAAGTGGAAAGAAAAGAGCATCATCCCACAAATAAAAGACTAATTCAGATTCTCCATAGACCCCCTGGCAACAAAGAACCTAATCGTCGAACCCATATCTACTTCATATCTGAACTTTGTGATCATCCACGACCCCACATCCAATCGTAGGTCTTCCTTAGAGAGAAAATATGCATCCTTGTTTTTTTTTGTGCATACATGATGAATAGAATATCATCAAAAGAAGCTAAATTCTGAAAACCTCTTCAAGTAGTGGTGCTAGAATTAAGTTGTGGCATCTCTGAGACTTCCTAATCCAACTGATAAACAACATAGAATCCCCAAAATTGTGAAGAGAAGAAACATTATTTTCCACTGCAAAGAGCAATAGCAGCTTGAGAGACATGATCTCAGCAAAATTATTGGATATGGGGACCAAACCACTTTTTATTTTGAAAACATGAGTAGGTGAAAGAAAAATAACAGCTCCTCCCCTGCAACAAGAATGGTTGTTTTGAGACACCCCATCAAAAAAATCCCATGTTTTATTGTGGTATATATCTTCCTCTCGAATTATCCTTTCTCCTCTCATTTTCTTTTCCTGAGGAAAATGAGCTAAGATATTGAGCCCCTGAGCCAATGATAGTTCTAGAAGGGATGGCTTATGTTTAAACATCGTTACATTTCTAGCCAGCCATATCCCCCAATTTAAGATTATAGGTAAGGAATTTATACTTCTATTTATAGGCGAGGAAATCCAATCCTTCCAAGGCTCTTCAACGAACTCCCCTTGCCATCTGCAAGCCTGCCCAATCACCAAGGAACACTCTTCCCAACATTATCTCAAAAATGGAAACTTCATGAAAAGATGTGGTCCATTCTCCTCCTCATCCCGACACAGATAGCACCAACCTGAACCTTCCAATTTCCTTAGTTTCATTCGATCCCAAGTTGGAATCTTCTTCTTTGTAAAACACCACATGAAGATTTGTGCTTTGAGAGGACATTTGACCTTCCATATTCCCTTCCACCACCAGATGGGCTCCTGATGGTGGATGTCAATCAAGAGCTTTGTTTATCCTAGATTTGGAGTGTATACCCCAAATTTTTAATTTGTCTGCACCAATTCATCCTCTTTGTTAGAAATGTGAATGTGGGCACTTTGAAGGGCCCTGATATATCTTCCCCATTATTCAGAAAAATGATCATCCAGACCTACCTTCCCATAGCCTTTCCATTCTTGTGCCCATTTTGAACACTTTTCTGGGTCAACTATCTGACTTAAGAAAAATAAACCATTTTCATTTAGCTTATGCACCATATGTTCTTGTCACCAATGATTATTACCACTACCCGACCATGGCCTATCCTGATTCTGACTTTGTTTCCTTTTCCTACCCTCCAAGCCAAATCCTCACCAACGATTGGGAAAGATTTAAAAGTGATTTCCATATGATTGTACAGTTTAAGGCACTTTTAACTGGCCTCCTCACCCAATATTCTAAGGGTTCTAGGGCTATATACTTCTAATAAACTACACTTGTCCACATATTTTGGATTACAATTAACCTCCAACTGGATTTAGCTGCAAGTGATTTTGAGAATAAGAAGATATTCTTTAATCCTTGTCCTTCCAACAATTTTTGGGAAGCTAAATGATCCAGGGGGATATCGATGGCCACCCACCTATTCCACTGGCTCAAAAAATAGTTTTCCACCTTGGCAGTTTTTTGACAGTTTTTCAGGGTCGAAACTTTCGGGATCGTTTTGAGGCCCTAAATGACGGTTTTTGGGGATTTGGGGCCTAGATGACTGTCAAAGGAAATCACCTAAGCTAGTAAAAAATCATTCTTCTTGGTTATAAATTTCCAACAGGCTATCGTGCACCTAAACGGAGATCGTATGAAAAAGTTATGACCCCGAGAAGTTGATGTACTAACTTACCCAAACAAGGCCCACCTGACTTTTGGCACTTCATCTCCCAGGGTTACATTTTTGGATGTCTAAGGTTTTTGACATTCCTGTTTATTGTAAAAAAGGACTTCAGAGCCTCATTGTAATCATCGTTTTGCGAATGAGCACAACCGTCACATCTCTTCTCAGAGATAAGCCGCCACCATTTCAACAAGCTTTTTTCTACTGCATTTTACTGTTTTAGCTTATTTCCTTATTGAATAGAAAACCAGTTTTACTGTATCTCTAGTATTTTGTGTTAAGCATCTTTTAATAATATGTATCCATTTCATTATGCTCATAAAATATGGATCAGTAGTATTCAGAGCGGTCTGCTCCTTGTCCTCTTAATGCATGTCCCCAATGAGGTCAGGGTACAAATAATTGGGTCTCGAGCTTGTTTCTCTTGAGGACAAAATCTCTCGCATGCCCAAGCGACCTCTCATGGAAGGAGAAAATAAAGATGACAGGATGTAATATGATTTCAAAATGTTTCTTGAGGAATCCCTCATGCAAGAGAGGAACAAGATGATGGATAGTTTTGTGCAAATCCTTCGGTGACTACCAACAGGCGACGCATCTTCCTCGAGTGGAGGCATCGCCCCCTTCAAGGTACAAATCAACTTCGATATTCCTATATTTGAAGGTCAGATATATGCAGATGTTGTAGACAAGTGATTGAATCTACTAGAAGGGTATTTTTCTATCCATAACTTTTCGAATAGAGAAAAGATTACTTTTGTTCTCCTCAAAGTCGTTCCCCATGTCAAAGATTGGTGGCAACCTTTCTGTGAGAAAAAGGAAATAGAGGAACCCTCATTATTTAAGTCACGACCACCTAGGAATCCTTTAGGGATTTTATTAAGGAACAATACTACCGTGTCGGAAGTTATGACGACTTGTATACCAAATGGATCACACTGCAGAAAGAAAGAGACCAAGCAGTGCCAGAGTTCACAAATATATTCCATACCTTGCGCACCAAACTGGGTATCAAAGATTCAGAGAAACATCTGGTGCTCAAGTATCATGGTGCTTTGCATAGATACATCCATACCGAAATGGAATTTCCATACATCTTGTCCTTGGGTGCATCCTACCGATATGTCGTTGAAATCCAGCAGAAGCTCAAATAAAAGATGCATCAATTTAGGTCTGGGAACCCCTCACAACAAAATCCAGGAAAGGGTGGACCCTACCCACATAAAAAAGGGTAGAGAAAAGGTGGATAGTATCAGGACAAACAGTCTAATCCGCAAGCCAAGAAGGACACCGAAAATACAAAGAAAGATATCGGGAAGTGGTGTGACTTCCATAAGAGCCCTTGGCATAACACTGTTGATTGCTACTCAAAGTAGTCGTTGGTGGTTAAAGTGAAAGCCTCTAAATCAAATGTGGGTTCTGACTTTGATTCAAAACTAGAAAAGGGAAGACGGATCATTGATGTGGAGCCCAATGCCACCTTTGCTATGACGAAGCTTCATCCTGATGAACCAAACAAGCTAGAAGAAGGAGAGCGCCTCTTCCATTCACATATGTGGGTAAAAGGCACCCCACTGCACTTCATCATTGATAGCATTAGCCAGAAGAACCTCATCTCAGCATAGGTCGTCAAACAACTAGCCCTTTCGACAACGTTTCACCCACAACCCTACACCATTGGATGCCTCTGCCAAGGAAGAAATCTTCACGTCATCCAATAGTGTTGACTGTCGTACGTCATCAAGCCCCTCAAAGACGAGGTATTGTATGATGTTTCTCCTCTCGAAGTTTGTAATGTTCTTTTGGGCCAACCTTATTTATAGAAACATCATGTTCTATATGAGTCCAGTCCTCGTAGTGTTATTATTACTTTAAACAGGAAATTGTAGAGGATACCCGAGGAAGTCCCTCAATGCAGGAAGGTTATATCTCAGAGCGGGAAGTTTTTCTTTTTCGTGATTCACTCTCAGAGTGAATGAAATATCGCAACCACATATAGGGCCTCTGTGGATGATATCTCCATGCAACATAAGCAAGTGGATAAGTTCGTGGAGAATACTCAGATATATTCTCCTCTCCTACCGGGGTACCTATGCACTGTTAGGTCAAGCATCCCATCAATCTAACCCCAGGCGCACCGCTACCCAATGGGCCAGTCTACCACCGCTCTCTGTTAGAAAATAAGGAGATCAAGAGGTAGATCCAAGAACTTCTCCACAAGGAGAACATCCATCCCATCTCATCACCTTGTGGGAGCCCAATCGTTCTAGTGCAGAAGAAAGATGGCACTTGGCGACTCTGCATTGATTACCGGGCCCAGAATTAAATCATAGTCTAAAACCTGTACTTGATTCCCCTAATTGACGCTCTCCTTGATAAGCTCATGGGGGCCAAATAATTCAGTAAGATTGATTTGAAGTATGGATACCATGAGGTCCCAATAGAATAGACAGATGTATGAAAGACCACCTTCAAGTCAAAAGGTCTTTTTGAATGGCTAGTCATGCCCTTTGGTTTGACAAATTCTCTAGCAACTTTTATGAGGCTGATGGATGATATCCTATGACATTTCACCAATAATTTTGTAGTGGTGTATCTGGATGACATCCTCATCTACAGAAAGACTTGGGTGAAACACTTGCAGCATATTCAACAGGTTTTGCACACTTGCGGCAACACAAACTATATGCAAACTTGGAAAAATTCTCCTTCAACGTGGAGAGGGTCCATTACTTAGGCTACATCGTTGATCATCATGGTGTGCATATGGATCCATACAAGATCAAATTCATCTGTGACTGGCTAGCCCCAACCACACTCACTGAACTTTGAAGCTTCTTGGGCCTCGCCAATTTCTATTGCAAGTTCATGTTGGGATTCTCTCATATCGCATGGGCCCTCAACCAAGTAACCAAGGGTGGCGGTAAGGAACAATTTGTGTGGGTCCTGTCCCAACAACAAGCCTTCAATGACTTGAAGAAACTTTTGTGCTCATCCCTAGTACTTCAATTACCGAACCTGCAACATCCCTTTGAAATCGAGATAGATTCTTCAGACTATGTTGTGGGCGTCGTTCTCACTCAACACGACCACCCCATGGCATATCATAGTGAGACACTATCATATTTTGTTTGTAAGTACCCTACTTATCACAAAGAAATGTACTCCATTGCGCAAGCCTGCCACTAGTGGAGACATTGCATTCTTGGGAAGGAGACAATCATCCACATTGATCACAAGCCACTACAGTTCATGCAGACCCAAGACAAATTGTAGAATGACTTCCATCAGAAGTGTTACACATACTTATAGCAGTTCCACCTCAACATCGGGTATAAAAAAGGAAGTACCAATCGAGTTGTTGATTTCCTCAGTCGACCTCCAGTCACGAAACTCACCATGGTGCTAGACTCTTGTGGCCACAATACCTCTGGATGGCCCCACCTCTACGAGGCAGACCTTGACTTCTCCACCACCTACCAAATGTTGGGAGCCAACTCAGTGGTTACTAATTTCCATCTTCAGGATGGGTTGTTTTGTCGTCTGGGCCATCTATGTGTTCCATCAAGCGATCACACAAAGATAATTTGGGAAGCTCACTATAGTCTGGTGGCAAGACACTTTGGTGTTGAAAAGGCAGTGGAAGTTGTGCAGAAACATTTCTACTGGCCAAAAATCGACATGATGTTAGCAAGTATATCAGGTCCTGCATCGTCTGTGCTATTGCCAAACCGACCACTAAGAAAAAGGGAATGTACACCCCTTTGCCTACTCCTGACAGGTCGTGGGAATCCATCTCAATGGACTACATGTTGGGCCTCCCGTCCAACAAGAGGGGAAATGACTGTGTTTTTTTGGTTGTTGATCGCTTTTCCAACATGGCGATTCTAGCCGCCTGCAAGAAGAATGTCATAGCAAAAGTCACTGCCAAGATATTCTTTGAACGAGTATAGGTACATTTTTGGATCCTGCAAACCATTATCTCAGACCGTGAGAGTCAGTCCCTTAGCACATTCTGATTGAGCCTCTGGTTACTGTTGGATACCAAGCTCACCAAATACACTACCTTCCACCCCGAGATAGATGGCCAAACTGAGGTCGTCAATTAGATGATTGTACATATCTTACGCACATACAATTAAAAACACCCCCACACATGGGATGAGTCTTCACTATGTCTAGAATAGCTACAACCAAGACCTGCATAGATCAATTGGCCACAAACCCTTTCAGGTGGGGTTGGGATTCCAACCATTGGGCCCCATGGGTGTTTCACTACCCTGGGAAACCACCTAGACCGACTCATCCCCTGCTCCACCAGAAGCTAATAAAGCCACCTGGTTCATTGAGAGGATCCATCACATCAGCTAACAGGTTCAAGATATTCTACATAGGTCTAATGCCAAGTACAAGCAGCACCATGATCAACATCAGGTGCCACATAAGTTTTAGGTGGGTGACAAAGTTTGGTTACACTTGCAGAAAGAACGTCTTACAGGGCCCCATCAAAAGCTTCTCCCACTACGTTATGGGCCATACACCATCACCAATTTTTTGGGTGAAAATGATTTTGAGTTCAACATTCCCCCTTTCCTTGGCCTACGCCTAGTCTTCAACGTGGCTCTCCTTCGGCCATATTTCCCACCAGTATTGGACACCTCAAAGATAGCAGAGTCGTTGACACCAACATATATAAACTCTTATTGCATGAAATAGGAATCCAATGATCATATTATGGACACATATATCAAGGGCACTTGACAACAATGGATCCATCTTTATTGAGTTGTTAAAGCAGGGCAGCTCCTGCACCAAGGCAAGTGGCTCACCCAGGGACAAATTCAGCAAAACTTTCCTCATCTAATGTGGGAAATCAACGCAATGGAAACCATTTATTCCTAAGGAGGGAGGATTTATCCAGGTGTATATTGGTGTCCACCCACCTATTCCACTGGCTCGAAAAAGATTTTTCCACCTTGGTAGTTTTTCAGGTTCCAAACTTTCGGGGCCGTTTTGAGGCCCTAAATGACATTTTTTGGGGATTTGGGTCCCAATTGACTACAAAATTCCCTACCTAATCTAGTCTAAAATCGTTCGTCTTATTTGTACCTTTCCAACGGGCTATCATGCACCTAAAACGAAGATCGTATGCAAAAGTTACGACCCCGGGAAGTTGATGTATTAACTTACCCAAACGGGGCCCACATGACTTTTGACGCTTAATCTCCTAGGGTTAGGTTTTTGGATGTCTATGGTTTTTGAAATTCCTGTTTATTGTAAAAAATACCTTCAGAGCCTCATTGTAATAATCTTCTTACGAATGAGTGTAGTCGTCACATCTCTTCTCAGAGATAAGCCGCCAGCATTCCAACAAGCTTTTTTCCACTGCATTTTATAGTTTCATCTTATTTCCTTATTGAATAGAAAACCAATTTTATTATATCTCTGTTATTATGTGTTAAGCATATTTTAATAATATCTATTCATTTCGTTTTTCTCATAAAATATGGATCACTAAAACTTCGCAAGATGCCCATGGCACTACATGATTATCCTTGGACCCCACCCATATTAATTTGAAGTAGATTCTTCTGGATATTTCCATAATACCTTTCAGGATCCAGGAAAGAGACATCCAATAGACTTGAATAGCCTCAAGCACTAATTTTTCTAAAACCACACTACCATCCCGAGAAATCCACCTTAAACTCCATCCATTGAACCTCTTTTCCAAATTTTCCAGCAGCCACAACCAGTCCCCCTTTCTGTAGTTGTTTGGTTTTAAGTGAAAACCAAGATATTTAAGGCCTTCATCAAGCCCCTTTTGATCAAAAGGAACAAGACCCAAGATCCAATTAAAGCTCAACTTCTTCCCTTTTCATTTTGTGAATAGATAGAGTAGATTTGATTTTATTAATTTCCATACCCATAGCTTTCCCAAATGTTAGGATATTTAGACACTTAGGAGTTAGTTAAGATCTACTTGGTCTAATATGTTGTTAGGTAAAAGTGTGTTTCTTTAGTATGCATTAGTATGCATTTGTAGTTAGGAAATCCGACGGTCACGATATGTTCCTGATATAGAGTGATCCGACGGTTCATACTCTCCTCGATCTTAACGGCCATTGATCCGTGGCTTAACACCTGATTGGTCCATGATCTCTATTTAAAGAGAATGGAGGGTCATTTTCCGATGATCGATTGTGAGAAACTCTCTTGTAAAATCTCTCTGTAATCTTTTTCTTTGCATTAATAAACTGCTCCAAGTGGTCGCATTGGCTAGGGTCGTGGATGTTTCCCCGTAGGGGTTTTACCACGTGAAAACATCGGTGTGTTGATCTTTGATATGGTTATGTGAGTGGTTACTGAAGGTGTTCATCCTCTGTTGGAATACTTGTGTTTTTGAACATGGTATCTGAGCCTGTTTGAAGACCTGCTCCTATTGTAGATCAAGATCGTGAAGCCGAGTTGCCTCATCTCCATTTTATGTCATTTTCGTACATTTCTGGGCTGAGAGGACTGTTCCATTGCGTCCGGAGCACTCATTTCATTCAGGAACACTTTTTGTTTCACTCGAAAAGGTTTCCATTTGTCCAAGATACGACCATTACAGTGAGATTCAGAGGTATAAAGTCTGAATACGCAATTTTTTTTAAATTTTTGCAAAGTTTTGATTTTATTTCGGTTTGTATTTTTTTATTTCCACGTTGCTACTCTTTTATATCTACGTATGCTCTTTTCCCCATGCCTTGTGCGATCTCAGAAAATCAGAAACAGATAGGAAAAGGTGCATCTTCCGGGTAAGCTAACCGAGATCTAACCCTTGTTGTCATCGAGAAGCGAAATGTTTTTCTCTTGTGTGAAAAGAGTTTTTTTTTAGCATGCTCTCCAAGGCCATCTTCAACAACAACAACAACACCAATCCTCCTTCTAAACATTACAATATGTTTTTCTAGACCATTTGGTTAAAACTTGCCTTATTAAGTAAGAGGTCTTGAGTTCAAGTCTCTCTTTTGTTACTTTTTTTGAAAAAGTTCATGCTAAAAATTGTAAAGTGCATT
>ML784232.1:1516264-1584127 GCA_009831015.1 Picea engelmannii | reverse complement strand
ATACATTACAGTTCAGGGGGGACTCCCTTATTGGTTGGTTTCACTGATTCAGATTGGGCTAGCGACCCCGATGATCGGAAGTCTACTGCAGGTTATGTTTTCAGCCTTGGTTCCGGACCTGTCACTTGGGCCTGTAAGAAACAACATGCTATTGCACTTTCTTCAGCAGGAAGCAGAGTACCGAGCAACAGTAAATGCAAGTCAGGAATCCCTCTGGCTTCGACAGATCCTTTCAGAGTTTGGATTCCAGCACCATCATCCGACCAGCCTTTGGTGTGACAATCAAAGTGCCATCAAGCTCACCAAAGACCCAGTTCAACATCAGCATAGAAAAAAAATCAAGATACACATGCACTTCATAAGAAATCTCATTCATGATCAAGTTATTGAAGTGCTCTTTTGCCCTACAAAATATCAAGTTGCAGACATTTTCACAAAGTCTCTTACAGAAGCGAAGTTTTTCAAACTTCGATCTATGTTAGGAGTTCAGGAAGTTTTCATTAAGGGGGGATATGCTCTAATGCCTCCTTCCTTCTCCTATTGTGTCATTATTGTAAATCCTTCAATCCTATCCCAAGTTGTTCTTAAGGGGGGATATTAGGATATTTAGACACTTAGGAGTTAGTTAAGATCTACTTGGTCTAATATGTCGTTAGGTAAAAGTGTGTTTCTTTAGTATGCATTAGTATGCATTTGTAGTTAGGAAATTCGACGGTCACGATATGTTCCCGACATAGAATGATCCGACGGTTCATACTTTCCTCGATCTTAACGACCATTGATCCATGGCTTAACACCCGATTGGTCCATGATCTCTATTTAAAGAGCATGGAGGGTCATTTGTCGATGATCGATTGTGATAAAATCTCTTGTAAAATATTTCTGTAATCTTTTTCTTTGCATTAATAAACTGCTCCAAGTGGCCGCGTTGGGTGGGGTCATGGATGTTTCCCCGTAGGGGTTTTACCATGTGAAAACATCGGTGTGTTGATCTTTGATTTGGTTATGTGAGTGTTTACTGAAGGTGTTCATCCTCTGTTGGAATACTTGTGTTGTCGAATACCAAAGAGGTCTAAAATAGTAGCCAACTTTTTAGTATCCATCCTAGTCCCACTGCAAAAAATCAAAACATCATCCACAAAGAAAATATGAGTGCAAAGTAGCTATAGAGGTAGTGAGGGGACCCAGAGAGCCCATAGTGATAATAGTGGAGGCCATTCAATGTAAGGTGGACTAGGTCTATTATATTATTAAATAAGGCCAACTATGGTAGTTAGATATAATAAATGAGTAGTTAGATATAATAAATGTAAAAAGACTTCTTAGAAGGTTCTACTTCTAGAATATTCCTCCTCTATAATATTCTTAGGTGATGGTAGCACTATATAAAGAGGTTCAAGCAATGTAATGGGATATGAAGAGTATTATTGTATTTGGAACGATATCTCAATAGGAGGATTCCCCCTCGAACAAGCAAGTGAACAAGAGAGAATCCCTTCCATAATAGGATCCGTTGTATGGTGTTGCCCTACCTCAAGGGTTTGATAGTAATAAAAGAGATTTTGCATATTTTTATTCTATATTTCTATGTGGATATATTGTGTATTCCGTATTTATGGTGATTATATTTGAAGATATATTCAGGTTCTTAACAAATGGTATCAGATCACTTTCCTTGGCAGACATTGTGGGCAAATATTTTTTATTTTTGCAGATTTTTTATTTTCGAAGAAGAAAAAAGAGGGCCGCAACATTCCATAATTTTTTGGTATATTTATATACAAAATTTGCAAAAACAGGTTGTATATATGAGTTTCTCTTAGAAAAACACCCAAGTTGAAAAAAAAATCGTCTAGAACGGAGTCTGGGAAGTCAAGATATTGAAGTTTTAAAATCTGCATTTTTTCAGAGTTTTTTCCGCGGATGGTGGTGCGATTGTTTTTACTTATGTAGAAAACGGTGAATGAATTTGCCCAAAAAATTACATATCTGAGTTCCTCTCACAATTTCACCCAATTTCAAAAAAAAAATCAACCGAAACGGAGTCCGGGAAGTGAAGTTATGAACATTTTAAATTCAATAGTTTTTTTACGGTTTTTCCAGAAAAAGTAGCGGTTTTCTGTCGTAACTTATTGGTCTATTTTTTGGGATTTTTCATGACGGATGTGGGACTGAAGATTTCATAGGTTTCTCAGATGGATATTTCCTCTGAAAATCTCAAATAAATTCTACAAATTACTGAAGTATTCAAATCTCAATTGTATGACACATTGGATGTTAGATTGCATGTCCTTGTCGATGGCCTCAATGATAGTTTTCGTAGTATTCAAGATTCATTGGATAGCATGCAGAAGAGATTTCTTATGGCGGACATCAAGGATGAATATAATCAAGAAATATATGCTTGGTATGATTTTGAGGCTGATTGTGATGATTGGTATATGGACAGTTGTCATTTCTGGTATGAAAACCACTTTCATATTTTATTTGATGACTCTAATCCACCTTCTGTAGAGAGCATGAATGTGACAAATTGAGAGCCAATGATTATTACCAGTGTCCATCATGCATATTCTACAGTGGTATTATTCCTTCCATATTCTACTATGACCCTTTTCCACTATGTGGATGGATCTTCTTATTTAAATCCACATGACAGGTGTCAGTCTTTGGAGCATCATTTTGAGTTGGTTATTGGGTTCCAAAATATTCTGCGAGGAGTTTACATGAGCACTTCGACATGGGACCCAGGCTTAAAATGGTGGTTGGACTACTTCAGCATGGTGGCTTTCCTTTCTACATGGGACCTTGGTTCTCCAGTCTTCTTCAACATTATGGTCCACAATTATCTATGGGACCCTGGTATATGGTTGTACATCAAGCGTTGAGGACAACGCTTTCATAAGGGGGGTGGAATGTGAGGTAGTTAGAGAGGTAGTAGTGGGGGACTAGAGGGCCCATAGTGATAATAGTGGAGGTCATTCAATGTAAGGTGGACTAGGTCCACTATATTATTAAATAAGGCCCACTATGGTAGTTAGTATAATAAATGTAAGAGGAATTCTTAGAAGGTTCTACTTTTAGAAGATTCCTCCTCTAGAATGTTCTTAGGTGATGGTAACACTATATAAAGAGGTTCAAACAATGTAATGGGATATGAAGAGAATTATTGTATTTGGAGAGGTAGCTCAATAGGAGCCTTCCCCCTCGAAGAGGCAAGATAATAGGAGAGGATCACTTCCATAATAGGATCCATTGTATGGTGTTGCCCTACCTCAAGGGTTTGATAGTAATAAAATAGATTTTGCATATTGTTCTTCTATATTTCTCTGTGGATATATTGTGTATTCAATATTTTTGGTGATTATATTTGTAGATCTAGTCAATTTCTTAACAATGTGTGACTCAGAGTTTTGGATTGATGGAAATACCTTGGAATTCACCCTACTCGTTTTCCAATGCTAACGCCCAACTTAAACCTTTTTCCACTAAAATAAAAAGGTGTGGGGACAAATGGAGCCTTTGTCTCAACCTCCTTTCTACATGAAAAAACATTGAAGTTGAACCATTAATCAAGACAACAAATGATATTTTGGTTATACAACACATCACCCAGTTGATGAAAGGGACTCCAAATCTCAGATGTGTTAGAAGCATCCAGATGTAGAGTTATTTTACACGGGCAAAAGCCTTTGAGAGATTAATATTGAGAATAACACCTTTTTCCTTTCTCAATTTTACACTATGCATGACTTTATGTGCCACTCCAATCGCCTCATGGATATGTCTCCCTTCCATAAAATCAAAATTTTCCTTGGAAATGTTGGCTGAAAGGAAAGTTTTGAGTCTTCTTGCAACAATTTTAGAAACCATTTTATAAATACAATTGCATAGTGATATGGGACAAAAATCATAGAGGGAATAAGGCTCACCCAATTTGGAAATAAGGTCTATAAAGGTGGAGTTTAAAGGGGCATGCAAGCGTCTTTTTGATCTAGTCTCCTCCACCACCGTTAGAATATCTGCTCCAATCATATCAAAGAGTCCTAAGAAAAATGCAATTGGCCACCCATATGGACCAGGGCTTTTATCTTTCTGAAAAGTACAGAGTAACTCCTTCAATTATTCCTCTGTAGCTTATTCCATCAAGTCTGTTGTTCCTGAGTCTGTACTTAAGGCTCAAAAGCACAGTGTCAAGGCATCCGAAAGTGGTTAGGGTAAGGAGAAGGGAAAATGTCAACCTTCGGAGAAACAGTCTAAGGGAGATTTCTTCGTTGAGGTTGTCTGGCTTCGAACTGCTCCTAAATAGTTATGTCACATTCAATGGCTGCCCATGATTGTTCAAGCTTGGCCTGGTTAGTGGTTGTTTTAAGGATAGTTTTGAAGAGGTTTAAAGCGATGTGAGTTTGGTTCAATAATCCGGTTTCAACGTCAGGTTGAGTTGGTGTAGGAAATTTCATGGGGGAAAAATAAGGATATAAAAGATTTTTAGGAAAGATTAAGTGTTGTCTCAATTTGATCTTATAAAAGAGAACTTACAGTTGCAGAAATAACATATAAATGAAAATCTAAGGCTCGTTCCCGTAACTGTATCATATTTTCATAAAAGGGGTGAGATGAGAGAAAAACATTGAGCCATTTACAAAGTAAAGTTCCAACCAGTGGAAAACTCACAACATAAACGGGAGAGGAAAAAATGTAAGAAAATAACCGATGTAACAAAGAATATATGTAGAATTCYGAAACTGYAGATTGGTCTTACACARCTGATAGMTGGTGCAGAGGAAAGGMAATAAACAATTAYAGAAAACCCAAATTCAWTCGTTATAGTAGTGKTCGTACTAAATTACAAYGAAGCACATCAATTATGAACATGAATTGAAATGTAAAAATGAGATACAAGGAAGCAAACTTGTGATACAGAAGTGACAGAATTGAGAATCTCCAGATCTGCTTGTATTAACTCTCAATGTAAAAACTCTATTACAAATAACTCAAAAAGGGTCCAACCTTGTTTATTTCTCTCTAGGGTATATTTATACAATTTCTGCAAAGTAAGTAGAATCTCAATGGTCGCAAAAATTTCAGTTATGACAGAGGAGAGAGCAATCGCTCCATCTCCCCTATTCTGTCATCATCTAGTGCCAGGTGCTCGTCTTCACGCGGCCTCGGTGCAGGCGATACATATTTCCATGAGTTCAGATACGAGTCGTGAAGGTTCCTCTTGACAGCTGGCCTCGGCGAAGTAACATTCTTGGGCTAACTGCTGCATCTTGTCTAACATTTGTGCATCGATGTTGTCGAGGGCACTTAGTTGCGCGCTGGGTTGTATCAGGTGCTTGTCAACTCGAGCCATGTCCACCCTATCCATCTGAGAGATATCGACCGAATCTCTCTCATCCTTCTCTTTCATATTGAGCGAGATCTATTCTACATTCATTTGCATTAATGTTTCGACGTCGCCTCCACTGTCCATACCCAACAGCTCACCATCTATAATATTGAAGGCTTCTTCTAATGAATTGGTTACTTTTTGGGCCTGTTCCTTGCCTAGGGCGATGTTATTCTCCCAATCCTTCAACAGAATGTTACCTCTAGTTTGTTCTGGGATGGCGAGTCCCAGAGAACTTGCCGAAACTCTGTTGTTTGTGGCTATCACCGCCTCTTGGAAGGTGACCCGAGCCGCTTCTTCATCCCTTTCTCTGACAGTCAGGTTCTCGGAAACCCAATGCATCAACAGACAATCCTCTCGAATTGCTCCTACTTTGGCGAGAAAACTCTGTTGTGGAGAAGAGACCCTGCTCCAAATTTTGATCGCTCGGGATTTAAACCCCTCAACGTCGATCATTTTTCTTTCGGCGGTCTCTACCTGATCCTGCAGTTCTGTAATCATAGTCCTTTGTTGGCCCGACTGTATCCGACCATCTCGGATCATCAGATGTGCTTGCTCCAACTTGTCTTTGAGCACTTCTATTTCATTTTTATCAGCTAGTCGAGCCAGTTCTATCTCCCCGCTCACCTGACCTTTAGCGTTTTCTGTGGCCGAAGCTACTCTGGCTTCAAGAGTCTTGATCATGCGATTTTTCCTTTTGAGCTGGTTTTTTAACACTTCGACCGAAAATTGATTTGTTGATGCATACGCTCTTAGCGTTCCTGCGATCTCCGTGGCGAATTGCTCATTCTTTTTGTGCTTTCCATCGGTCATAACCTTGAACTTTTTAGCAGTCGATTCTCCCTCTTGGTAGAATTCCCTTTTCACCATCGCTTTCCTCTTTTTGTCAAATAAGAACTCGTTTGGAGGAAGTTCTTCTGCTCTAATAGGCCTCAGTTCCTCATTGAAAATCCATGCTTCTTATATATTTCCTTGAGTTGACTGCAAGGGGGTGACAGAAGTGATGGGTTCCCCGATTTGTTTCGCTGCCTTTCCTGGGGTGACGACCGGGTTTTGCTTCTTCGGAGTTTCAGGGGTCTTCGTCTCAGTTTCTGGATTTTGTTTCTTTGGCGGGTCCGGATTCTGTGCCTCTGCTTCGGGCTTCCTCGTTTGCTTCCCCTCGTCCTGGCTTTTTCTCGAGCCAGAAACTGCATCATTGGGGTCTTCAGCATCCTTCGGTTCCGTCTCAGAAACGCCCGGGCTCCCTCCTCGCAACACAACGGGAAGAAAACTTCGTCTGGGTTCCTGAAATTTCAATACAGAGGTTGTGTCTTCGGGTGCTAAAGATCGGATCCGAGCTAGCACTTCTTCATAAGATCTCGCCCCTCGGAAAACGTCATCCGAGGGTGAAAACTCATGTTCAAACCTCTTTATCCCACAATTAGCTAAATGGTTGCTCAGAATTTTCTGGGGATCATGTTTTTTATACTCGATGGAGACCAAACTCAGGTCTTCTAGGGTTGTAGCCTCAGCTTTGGCATGCCCGAAATCCAATAAAGAATAAGAATTTAGCCGAATGGGAAAAAACGGCCACAATTTCTTTGAAGATGCTTTGAGTTCTTTACTCACTCCGCCAATCACTATTTGTCGGGCGATCTCGTGGCAAGAAAGCTTGTTGGGGATGAACAGTGGTAGTGCAAGCGGGGGAACAGCAGCTCCGAACACTCTGAAGTAGGAGAACTCTGCCTCCACGTACCAGTCCTCTATACCACTCAGATTTGCAACAATGTTGTCCGAGATACGAGGTGGAGGGTGACCAAAAATGGCGATGTGTAGGGGTACCATCACCTAGTTGAAAATTTTGTAAATGAATTTGCCCGCTTTATGCTCCCACAGTTTGTCGTGATACTCATGTACGAGCTTTTCTTGGACTGGATTCCAAGCCCATCTCATCAAAGGGAATGGTGTCATGGAACATACCACGTCCATAATATATGCAAACATGAAAAATGAGGATGGTATCCCACTTGCCTTCTGCTCTCGATACTCTGTGACCCGGTTGGCCAAGCTATCCGAGAGTATCTTTGCCCAGTTAAACTAGCAACCTTCTGTGACCCGAAACATGAGAGGAACCCATGCAATGTATAAATGTGATGTGTCCTCTCTTCTGAATAGTCGGCATGTCATCATTGCCACATACTTATACTGTGGCTCCAGCGAAGCGATTGAATAAACGCCCTGGTCATTTGCTCTGAATTTCGCGGAGCGCGAAACCCAATCCTTTATCAAACCGGGCATGGTTTTTTCATATTGAGTGCACTCCTTCTCTTTGAATTCCTCCAGGAATTCAGCACCATACGTGTATTCAGATGTCGTTGGAAGCTTATACATGGTTTGGATATGCTCTAGTCTAAAAGTCCCGACCGTTACCCGCTGGTCATTCATGATAGTTCTGGTGGGTAAGTCTATGTGATCCAACGCCCATCGGATCATATCATAATATGGAAGCAACCGTGGTCTGGTTGCTACCCTGTGCATTCCAGATTGAACAACTATCTTGTATTTAGTGTTCAGGTCGTCCTTTTCATTGTCGTCAGAGTCTGAATAATTCACCAACTCAAATTGCAGAATATTTGAAACAAACGACCAGCTAGGGACCGAGTCAACACTCTGGGGAGAAGTGTCAGACACATTATCCGAGCCTTGCCCTGCAACCTCGACATTCGCCTTTGCTGCTTTCCGTGGAGCCATAGCTGAAGCTTATGTTTTCTCCCTTCTGCGATAGAACTGCGTATACATGCAGAAATTAGTTCACTTGGAAAATGACGAGCTCTGCGTGCTTTTGAAAATGATTTCCTTATAATAAAATGAAACTCTTATATATATTTGGAGCTTCGGTACTTTTCGAAATAATCCTGTCAAATCGTAATTAGAAACAAATTTATTGCGTAAAATCCGATCTTATATTCGTGTATTCACCCTAATTCTCCATTAATGTCATCAAATTTTTGGCGGTTTGAAAGTCAGTCGGAGTAGGGAGAGAGATGTCTACCTCGGGAAATGTGCAAGCCTCGGGGCACGGGATATATCTTGCCTTATCTTAAATTTTCAAATTTTACCACCTTTCATCAATTCCTCGCTGTTCGCTACTTCGTGGATTTTCTTTTAACATTCTGAGTTCCCAACTCGCGAGATTGCGAGGACCGACTTTGGCTTAATTAACTATAATCGCAATTTGGAGCATCATTAATTTTATAATCCGTTTATTCACCATATCGCAACTCGGAACTTCGAAGGCAAGCTTCTGGGAGATTAGTATGTCGAGTTGCGAAACCGCGAGATGGCGATAATTAAGACTCAATTAAGGGGAAGAAAATCCTAGATTCAGCGATAAATTAGTCTTGCTATAATTACGTCGCAACTTCGTGAGTCGGGGTTTTAGACGCCGTAACTTTTGAAAATATAGTGTCGAGTGGAGAAATGCCGAGAACCAATTTAACCATGGTTAGTTTTTTGCCTTTAATCCTTGACCGGGGTTATCCCAAAAGTACCTCGTGTTCTCGGCTCTCAGGGATGAAAATATTAAAACTTGGGTTTGCTGAACGTCGAGGCGCGAAACCCCGACGACATCTAATCATGAGTTAAAATATTTTACCCTAGTTAATGTCTTGGGCGAAAATTTGAAAACAACTTTGCCATTTCATGAGTAGGGATGTTTGAACTCAAAGATTAAAGTATCCGACTTGCGAGATCCCGAAGTAAAACAAAAGAGCAGTCATTCTTACGAAAGTGGACTTGTTTTGAGAGTAGAAAAAGCATCGTTTCTTACGCGACAAGGTTGCAGAGTTTTCAAAGCTTCGGGGGGGGGGGGGGAAATCAAAAGGCCATCTTTAGAACTTTAAGTATCCAAAGTGAAAATTGTGACAGGTTAAAAAAAACAAGGGCGGCTCCAACATAGGCTCCAACTAGGGATCCTGCCTTCCTGTGAGGCGGGAAGAATAGTAGACCATGTGCCAAAATTGGGTAAATGGAGTCAAAATCTCAATCCTGCGAAAAAATCCAAGGAAAAAGGATCGAAGGGGGGAAAAGACTCTGTTTTTTACCTCGAGAAGTTTTTCAAAATCAGATACTCTTTCTGAACACGGCTGTAGTGTCTTTCACAATTTTCCATTTTCCACTACTAACTTTGGGTGTGTTTTAAGACAGTCGAAACGACCCTAGAAGACTCAACAGATCTTGTGGCTCTTGGCTTGCATAAAAAGAATGAAATTACATATTTTTAACCGGGAAGTCCCGTCTGAACTCGGGATGTGGATCAGGTTTTTAGAGAGTATTGGTTACCAGAGTAGAGCGATATTCATGTATAACAGCCTTACAGATATCTCATACATTGCTTCACTGCCAGCGAGCCTGTTCAGTACCCCGGTGAAGTTATCTGACCCCTTTTACTGAATTTCCTTTCACCACTTTGGAATTTTTTTATGCATTTAAATGCTAAGACGAGGGCAATCATTTCTGAATTTCCTTTCATCGTCTTCCTGGACTAGGTGGGGGAAATGATTTCTGAATTTCCTTTCACCACCCGTCTTATAATTTATTTTTTTAGCGCGAAGATGGGGGAAATCAGTTTGTATCAGGGCTGATATCTGTGCAATATTTTGCATCAGAGGTCTATCAACTTACTTTGATTAATCGGTACCAATATTCCATTGACCTTCACAACACCTTCGCTCTTAGGGAGACAGGAAAAATAATTTTTTAAGGGGTATCCTGTTTGAGCAAGCCTTGATTCTTCCGATGTTGTTGAAAAACCTAGGAGAGTTAGGAACGCTCTAAACGTTCCTTTGCTTAGTAGGGGATCAAGTAGTTGTGGGGACCCTCTTTCTTTTCACAATCTGTTTTGAGACTCAGGAGGCTAAAACGAAAACTTTCATTCCTTCGTAATGAAAAGAAAAGGTGGCGGCTTGTCAAAAGTTAGACCCGAAAACAGGCATGATACAGGGCAATGATTTATTGATCAAAGATGTAGAAGGTCAAAACAGTTTGAGACTGGCTCTTGTAGATGTCTTTGGGGATGGTTACTTTCGACTGACTGTTCTTAGTTTTAGTGTATCATTCAAACCAATTTAAATCAAAGGTTATCAAGCCAAGCAATAATCCTGCTATCTAGAAATTTAGCCGATATTGCAAATTTGAATGATGTTACCTCGGTTTAATTTCGACAGTCTTTCATATCATGTGTATTGAGAAAGCCCCCCTTTAACTTTGATTTCAATTTCTTTGTGCACTATGAAACTACTTTTTGGGTATCACCTGTTTCATGCCGATTTATTTCTGATACCGCTTTGTGAATTTCTCCTCCCGCTAGCTCGTAAGCGGTTGGAATCCTGTAAAAAGAAAACACGAACTTTATTCAAAATATGCCTAAACATTATGAATAGAAGAAAACAAAAATTCCAAAGGGAAGCAAAAATGCATGTATATACAAACATTTTTTATTTTTTTAGAATTGAGACTGCTATGTCATGTAATGTTTCAGATATCGCCCATTGATAGGGGCGCTGAGGACTTCTCCGTCGATGTTTTTCAGCAAGAAATAATTTTCTCCTACTGGATTCAAAACCCTGAACGGTCCATACCAAAGGTGGTCGAATTTACTATGCTTCGCTACTTCTTCCCTTCTCGCATTCCATCTTAGCACCAAATCACCTGGAGAGAATTCTCGATCCTTCGGTTTTCGCTCGAACAGTGCTTTCATGTCATCTTGGTACCGCTGCATCTTTTCGTCAACCTCGGTTCTCTGTTGTTGGACCTCAATCAATTGATTTATTCTCCTGGTCACAGGATTGGGTTCTTCTTTTTGGTCTTTCCACAACTTCATTACCAGTAGAGCAAGGTTTATGGGTAGAAAGACATCTGTCCCATAGACCATTTGAAAAGGTGAAACGCCGATAGATCTTTTCGTGCTTATGCGGTTTGCCCACAATGCGTATTTTAAATGTACATGCCAAGACCTCTTGTTCTCATCCAATACTTTCTTGATAATGTTTACCAAGCTCTTATTCGATGACTCGGCCAACCCGTTCCCTTGGGGGTAGTATGCAGTGGAATGTCCAAGAATGATGTTGTATTTCTGACAAAAAATGATCATAGCCATAGACTTAAATGCTTGAGCGTTTTCAGTAACTATCTTTCGGGGAAAACCGAATCTCAACAAAATATTTTCCTCCAAGAAGTCGATTACCACCGAGTCTGTTGCCTTCTTGGTTGGAATGGCTTCTACCCATTTAGTAAAATAATCCATGGATGTTAATATCCACCTATGTTGAGCAATGGAATGAGGATTGGTATCACCTATGAAGTCCAGACCCCATTGTTGAAATGGAGCCTCAGTTTTGACTAGAACGAGTGGTAGTGCAGGGAGTTTCTGTTTCCCAGTGAATATTTGACAAGGGTCGCATGCGCATACTTTGGCATTTACGTCTGAAAATAGTTTCGGCCAATAGTATCCTGCTCTCAAGATCTTGTAGGTTGTGGCTCTCCATGCGTGGTTTCCTCCATAGATTCCTTCATGAAATTCCTCTATAACCCAAGGAGTTTCCGACTCGACCAAACAGACTAGTAGGAAACCGAGTGGATCCTTCCAGTATAGATGGTTTTCGACGATGCAATATTTTACAGAGTGGAGTTTTAAAGTTCTGCATTTGGCTGATGATAATCCATCTGGGCACTTCAGGTTCAACAAGTAGAACATGATGTATTTATACTAGCCCGACGATATGAACTTTTCCTCAATCTTTGTTGGATCTGTCTGGTCATCCGGCTTGTGCAGGTGTGTGTCTCCGTCTTCTTCTTGGAGGCAATTAATATCCAGGGCTCTAAGATTCGACTCAGCCAAGAGTTTGGCCAGACCCTGCCCCTTTATCAATTTTGTCGGCTTGACTTCTAGATCGAATTCTTGTATTTTAGCGAGCCATCGCCCTCTTTTTCCGTCACTGTTTGGCTGTACCAATATGTCCTTTACAGAACTGGTGGGTACATATGCGATTATCTTTGAATGTAGCACATAGGTTCTGAACGCTTTCAATGATTTTACCATTGTGTATGCTTGTTTTTCCATTATGTTGTATTTTAGTTCTGCATCTCTGAGGCTTTTTCTGAAAAACGCTATCGGTTGTTCGAACCCCTCCTCATTTTTCTGCAAGAGTACTGCGGCGATGGTATGCTCAGAAGCAAAAGAGAAGATGAGGAAATCCTTCAGATAATCTGGAATTTCTAGTACAGGCGCCTCGCTTATAACTTTTTTAATGTGCATGAAAGATGCCCTGGCCTCGGTGGTCCAGTTTACCCCACTGTCTTTCTTCAACATTCCTGTAATCAATTTGACAATCTCAGTGAAATTGGGAATGAACCTTCGCAGAAAATTTATTTTACCTAAGAATGATTTAATTTATTTTATATTTCTCGGGATAGTGATAGTATCTATCACTTCAATCTTCTTAGGATCAATCCTGACTCCTTCCTTAGATATGACATGGCCTAGAAGCTTACCTTCCCAGATAGCAAAATGATATTTCTTTGGGTTTAGGGATAGACCAAACCTGCGGCACTTTTCGAACGTCTATCTTAGATGCATCAAATGTTCTTCGTCAGTTTTAGAAAAGACCGTCAGATCATCAAGGTAAATGACTATTAACTTGTCCCTTTCTCCCACGAAAGCGATGTCCATAGCTCGTTGGAAAGTGGCCCCTGCATTCATCAAACCAAAATGCATTTTGTCATACATGAAAGGACCCCAGGGCGTGGTGAATGCAGTTTTTTCCCTGTCCTGTTCATTCATAGAGATATGATTATAACCAGAGAAGCCATATATTATTGACATTCGATTAGCTCTGACAACCTTTTCTAAAATGTGGTCCATCTTGGGCAGTGGGTAATTATCTTTGATAGATGACTTGTTTAAGTTTCGGAAATCCACACATAGTCTGATTTCCCCGTTCTTTTTCCTGACTGGAACTAGGTTAGCTACCCAGTCTGAGTATCTCAAAGGTACGATTATTTTTGCGTCCAAGAGTTTTTTAACTTCCTTTTCTATCATGAGTAACAGGATGGGGTTAATTTCCCTAAGCTTCTGCCTGAACGGTTTGACCCCAGGCTTCAAAGGTATCTTGTGATCAATAATGACAGTGTCATATGTTTTCAATTCATCATAGGACCAGGTGAAAAAATCTTTGTATTGCCTGAGAAAGTCTTGGTACTTCACTTTCATTTTGGGAGGGAAGAATTTCGATAGTTTTACCATTCGGGGTTCTTTTTCAGTCCCTATATCACAGTCCTCCACCTCTTCTGGATGGGGCTGCAAAGCGGCCTTTACGGGTACATCGTTCTGATCGAAAATTCTTTCCAAAGGAATCAATCCTTTGGGAATCTGATTGCTTTTAAGGACCAGCATACGATGATCTGCGATTTTTTCTCGGAAAACTTCGGGTTCCTCTCCTTCCTACATGATCCACATGGAATCATTCTGGTTTTCTTGGTCAGCGTGAGTTTCTGAGAATTTTCTTACTGCTGTAAGGAACTTCTTAATCTATTCATCATCTTCAAAGACTTGCTAGTGTCGTATATTGTTTGGTATGGAAGGCTTGTATCTGATTTCAATATGATATTTCAGTTTGAAGTTCGTGGGAGGAGAAAAGGTTGAAGCTACCTTTTCCAATGCATCAACATGTAGATTCTCAGTGCGAGGGATAAAATGGATATTTACAGATGAGAATTTTTTTTCGATGAGATCCCAAGTACAATTTTTATACGCTCTTAGTCTGGGATGCTTGGCTAGGTACTGTCGGTTCACTTGTCTTACTATCAATTCCGCGTCGTCGTATACCTCCAAGTTTTTTATATTCAATTTCTTGGCAGCCTCTAATCCTAATATCAATGCTTCATACTCGCATACATTGTTAGTGTAATCTATGTCCCACTGCAAACGATAGGAGAAAGGGACAATGAACTTACCTTCAGGTGCTACCAAAAGTACCCCAACACCAGCTCCTTCAAACGACGAAGCACCATCGAAATACATTTTCCATACACCAGTATTACACAGCTCTTCTGTCAAGGGGCTTAACTCTTCTTGTTTTACATCGATTTCTTCCAGGCAACCATCCATACCATCATCAAAAGACAAGATGTAGTTTCCCAAATCTTGGTCTGCGATGTAAATGGGGAAGTTGTGCGGGTTTTGAGGGTCGCTGACCATGTATGCTAATCTTGTCTCTCTGTATAAATGAGTGAACTGACCCCCGAACACAGGCATTGTGGCATAGGACATGTCTAACTGAAGGGAACCTCCCAACTTGGCCCCCCATGACCTAGATAACAACATACCGTACTTAGGGGGAATATCGACGATAACCACATCCATCAGAATACTTTTAACAGGGACCTGTGCTAGGGTAACTACCAGATCCTTTATCATCCCCATGCATTTAACCTTCCTTGAATCAAAAGAATACAGATTTCCATAAGGCCTTGTGATATGGAGACCCAACTTCTCCATTATAATCTTGGGCATAACATTATGGGAAGCTCCGGAGTCTAACATACAATTATGAAACAACTGGTCATGTATATTCAGAGTGATATAGAAGGGAGCGGTGTTGTCTTTGGACCCTTCAAAATGGGGACCAAAAGTGATGTTAGGTCTATCATATTCCAAGTTTATAACATCAGAGTGGATTTCTAGTTCGGAGACACCTATCATCTTGGTAATTTGTTTGCAATAAACAGGTTTTTTCGCTAATTCCACCAAAGGGATGGGTATCTTAATTTTGCTTAACTCATTTTTGATACTGAACGCTTCGTTTTCATTGTATGTTTTTCTGGTTGAGACTTCCGAACTCTTTCTTTCTAACTTATTCGTCTGGACAAATTTATCATTCATGGTCTTAGTTGAAGAAGTATCTTTGTTTACGGGTTCGATTGGTTGTGTTTGAGCTCCGGCTTTTTCTACCTCGGATTCCTGAGTGCTCACTCTTCTCATTTTGTTGTTGGGTGGTGGGGTCTCGTCCGAAGGAGGCTCGTAAGCTTGACCTCTTTGAAGGATTTTTCTGGGTTGAATTATCGAGGTAAATTTATTCTTAGATATCAGGTTGTACCTTGGTTGAAGCTCAACCATCATTATCTCAGCTTCTGGTTGGGATTCACAGATCTCATTGGGATCACCCTCTTCGCTCTCATTTGATGACTCTGGCGTATTTAGAGACTTTTCATAGTCTTCGTGAGTCATATATGGTTGACTATAGTCATCACCGAAGTTGGTGACATCATTATCTGAATCCTCGAAGTCTTGAAAATCGTTAGCTCCTATAAAATTTTTGTTTTTCAAGGGAGCTTGTATTTTCTGATCTTCCTTTTTTATTTGTCTTTGTTGATTAGGAGGGTTTGGATTTCTCTTGAAATCCTTTTTTGGATAAGAGTCAGACTTGGCATGTTCGAGTTCCATTCGGGTTAATTTATTTGACAATTCTTTAATCACTCTAGCCATATCGTCCACCCTGTCGTCTGAGGATCTATTGGACCCTGAAGGGCCGACTGGTTCTCTATAGCGTTTGGTCTCTCAGTTTCCATTCTCTACCCTAGCCTTAAGTTTACACGAAGCCATCATATTAGATTCTACTTCTATCGCATCGTCCTGCATACGGTTCAAGGTGGCTCCCCTTCGCTCTCGCAGAAGTAATGCGAAATATGGCTCGAAAGCTCCGGCGAAAGTCACTTTGGCCGAGGGTTGAGATGGTTTGAATTCGGCTGGGATTTTATTGTACAATTTATTGAATCTCAGAATGAATTCCATGACTGATTCCGAGTTCTTTTGCTTCAAAGACCCAAATTCGGTTAGATAATAGAGATGGTCTTTTCGCTCGCCCCATTGTCTGAGGAAAGCATATTCCAAGGCATCATATGATGGGATAGAGGTTGCGGGTAGGCTCTGAAACCAAGTTCGGACCTGACCTTCAAAAGTTTGGACAAGGAGTCTCGAATATACATCCTTGTGCTCGATACCAAAGATATCTGCGAATTGGTCGAAAAAATTTATATGTTCGGCCGCAGTCAAATCTCCCTCCCCAATGAATTTCGGTAAATTTTTTATGTAGTTTTCTGGAAGATCATGTAGGGGGATGGGAAATACTAATGGAGCATATATGGCTGTGACTTTCGCGAAAAATCTGGGAGGGGGGGGAGGCCCTTGGACTCCGCCTCCTCCTAGAGGACCTCCTCCCAAGGGGACTCCTCCCCCTTCTCCTCCACCAAACCCTCCTCCTCCTCCTATAAACCCTCCACCTCCTCCTCCGGCGGCTGCCATCGTCGTTTGTGGAAAGTTATAAAGGGGATTTTTGAAAAATGAAAGGGAAAATTTATTTTCTTCGCTAAGAGGAGACTCTGAGGAGGAAAGATAAGGAACGCGAGGAGTTGGTTCCTCGGACTTGCAAGAGAAGGAATCGGGAAAACCGACGGGTGTGAGAAATGAGTGTATAACACATTCCTCAGGATTTGGAGAAGTTGGGAAATTCAACTGAGGATAAGATGGTGTTTCAAAAGCCGACGAACCTTCAAGAGGGTCCTTTCCTCTCTGTATTAAGGGGACTGTTGGATGAATTTCACTCCAAATTTCAGAGCGGATTGGCATTGAAAGTTTAGCGTCAAAGTAATGACTGAGAAAGGTCAAGGGTTTGGTAGGTTTCTCGGCCTTTAGTGAGGGGATTTCAAGTTGGTAAACTGCAGCGGTTGGCTTTAAAGAGCCTCTCATTTTTAGAATTTTTTTGGGATCAGTAACTAGTGTGAACTGCTCACCATCTGGGTTTTGCCTGGTATTCCTTCGACCGAATGCCAGTTTATTTCTTCTTGGAGTCACCAAGTGAAAGATAAAAATCCTTAAAAGGTGTGTACTCTTTGTTCACTATCAAAGGGTAACACTTTCAATGAAAAATAAATGTCGTTTTCCCAGGGAAAAATATTTCGTAACTTCGGTCCCCAGCAACGGCGAAAGTAAGATGTTGTTCCTGAGTCTGTACTTAAGGCTCAAAAGCACAGTGTCAAGGCATCCGAAAGTGGTTAGGGTAAGGAGAAGGGAAAATGTCAACCTTCGGAGAAAAAGTCTAAGGGAGATTTCTTCGTTGAGGTTGTCTGGCTTCGAACTGCTCCTTAATAGTTATGTCACGTTCAATGGCTGCCCATGATTGTTCAAGCTCGGCCCGGTTAGTGGTTTTTTTAAGGATAGTGTTGAAGAGGTTTAAAGCGATGTGCGTTTGGTTCAATAATATGGGTTCAACGTCAGGTTGAGTTGGTGTAGGAACTGTCATGGGGGAACAGTAAGGATATAAAAGATTTTTAGGAAAGATTAAGTGTTGTCTCAATTTGATCTTATAAAAGAGAACTTACAGTTGCAGAAATAACATATAAATGAAAATCTAAGGCTCGTTCCCATAACTGTATCATATTTTCATAAAAGGGGTGAGATGAGAGAAAAACATTGAGCCATTTACAAAGTAAAGTTCCAACCAGTGGAAAACTCACAACATAAACGGGAGAGGAAAAAATGTATGAAAATAACCGATGTAAAAAAGAATATATGTAGAATTTCGAAACTGCAGATTGGTCTTACACAACTGATAGCTGGTGCAGAGGAAAGGCAATAAACAATTACAGAAAACCCAAATTCATTCGTTATATTAGTGGTCGTACTAAATTACAATGAAGCACATCAATTATGAACATGAATTGAAATGTAAAAATGAGATACAAGGAAGAAAACTTGTGATACAGAAGTGACAGAATTGAGAATCTACAGATCTGCTTGTATTAACTCTCAATGTAAAAACTCTATTACAAATAACTCAAAAAGGGTCCAGCCTTGTTTATTTCTCTTTGGGGTATATTGATACAATTTCTACAAAGCAAGTAGAATCTCAATGGTCGCAAAAATTTCAGTTATGACAGAGGAGAGATCAATCGCTCCATCAACCTTATTCTGTCATCATCTAGTGCCAGGTGCTCGTCTTTGCACGGCCTCGGTGCAGGCGATACATCTTTCCACGAGTTGAGATACGAGCCGTGAAGGTTCCGCTTGACAGTTGGCCTCGGCGAAGTAACATTCTCGGGCTAACTGCTGCATCTTGTCTCCCATTTGTGAATCGATGATGTCGATGTAACTTAGTTGCGCGCTGGGTTGTATCAGGTGCTTGTCAACTCGAGCCATGTCCACCCTGTCCATCTGAGAGATATCAGCCGAATATCTCTCATCCTTCTCTTTCATATTGAGCGAGATATGTTCTACATTCATTTGCATTAATGTTTCGGCATCGCCTCCACTGTCCATACCCAACAACTCACCATCTATAATATTGAAGGCTTCTTCTAATGAATTGGTTACTTTTTGGGCCTGTTCCTTGCCTAGGGCGATGTTATGCTCCCAATCCTTCAACAAAATGTTACCTCTAGTTTGTTCTGGGATGGCGAGTCCAGGAGAACTTGCCGAAACTTTTTTATTTGTGGCTATCATCGCCTCCTGAAAGGAGACCCGAGCTGCTTTTGCATCCCTTTCTCTGACAGTCAGGTTCTCGGAAACCCGAAGCATCAACAGACAATCCTCTTGAATCGCTCCTACTTTGGCGAGCAAACTCTGTTGTGCAGAAGAGACCCTGCTTTGAATTTTGATCTCTCAGGATCTAAACCCCTCGACGTCGATCATTTTTCTTTCGGTGGTCTCTACCTAAGCCTGCAGTTCTGTAATCATAGTCCTTTGTTGGCCCGACTGTATCTGACCATCTCGGATCATCAGATGTGCTTTCTCCAACTTGGCCTTGAGCACTTCTATTTCATTTTTATCAGCTAGTCGGGCTAGTTCTATCTCCCCGCTCACCTGACCTTTAGCGTTTTATGTGGCCGAAGCTACTCTGGCTTCAAGAGTCTTGATTATACGATTTTTCCTTTTGAGCTGGTTTTTTAACACTCCGACCGAAAATTGATTCGCCGATGCATACGCTCCTAGCGTTCCTGCGATCTCTGTGGCGAATTGCTCATTCTATTTGTGCTTTCCATCGGTCATAACCTTGAACTTTTTAGCAATCGATTCTCCCTCCTGGTATAATTCCCTTTTCACCACCGCTTTCCTCTTTTTGTCAAAGAAGAACTCGTTTGGAGGAAGTTATTCTGCTCTGATAGGCTTAAGTTCCTCATTGAAAATCCATCCTTCTTATATACTTCCTTGCATCGACTGCAAGGGGGTGACAGAAGTGATGGGTTCCCCGATTTGTTTCAGTTCCTTTCCTGGGGTGACGACCAGGTCCTGCTTCTTCGGAGGTTTGGGGGTCTTCGTCTCAGTTTCTGGATTTTGTTTCTTTGGCGGGTCTGGATTCTGTGCCTCTAATTCGGGCTTCTTCGTTTGCTTCCCCTCGTCCTAGCTTTTTCCCGAGCCAGAAACTGCATCATTGGGGTCTTCAGCATCCTTCGGTTCCGTCTCAGAAACGCCCGGGCTCCCTCCTCGCAACACAGCGGGAAGACAACTTCTTCTGTGTTCCTGAAATTTCAATACAAAGGCTGTGTCTTCGGGTGCTAAAGATCGAATCCGAGCTATCACTTCTTCATAAGATCTCGCCCCTCAGAAAACGTCATCCGAGGGTGAAAACTCATGTTCAAACCTCTTTAGCCCACAATTAGCTAAATGGTTGCTCACAATTTTCTGGGGATCATGTTTTTTATACTCAATGGAGACCAAACTCAGGTCTTCCAGGGCTGCAGCCTCATCTTTGGCATGCCCGAAATCCAATAAAGAATAAGAATTTAGCCGAACGGGAAAAAATGGCCACAATTTCTTTGAAGATGCTTTGAGTTCTTTACTCACTCCGCCAATCACTGTTTGTCGGGCGATCTCGCGGCAAGCCAGCTTGTCGGGGATGAACAGTGGTAGTGCAAGCGGGGGAACAACAACTCCGAACACTCTGAAGTAGGAGAACTCTACCTCCACATACTAGTCCACTATACCACTCAGATTTGCAGCAATGTTGTCCAAGATACGAGGTGGCGGGTGACCAAAAATGGCGATGTGCAGGGGTACCATCACCCAGTTGAAAATTTTGTAAATGAATTTGCCCGCTTTATGCTCCCACAGTTTGTTGTGATACTCATGTACGGGATTTTCTTGGACTGGATTCCAAGCCCAGCTCATCAAAGGGAATGGTGTCATGGAACATACCACGTCCATAATATATGCAGACATGAAAAATGAGGATGGTCTCCCACTTGCCTTCTTCTCCCGATACTCTATGACCCGGTTGGCCAAGCTGTCCGAGAGTATCTTTGCCCAATTAAACGAACAAACTTATGCAACCTGAAACATGAGAGGCACCCACGCAATGTAGAAATGTGATGTGTCCTCTCTTTCGAATAGTCAGCATGTCATGATTGCCACATACTTATACTGTGGCTCCAGCGAAGCGATTGAATAAACGCCCTGGTCATTTGCTCTGAATTTCATGGAGCGCAAAACCAAGTCCTTTATCAAACTGGGCATGGTTTTGTCATATTGAGTGCACTCCTTCTCTTTGAATTCCTCCAGGAATTCAACACCATACATGTATTCAGATGTCGTTGGGAGCTTATACATGGTTTGGATATGCTCTGGTCTAAAAGTCCCGACCGTGACCCGCTGGTCGTTCATGATAGTTTTGGTGGGTAATTCTATGTGATCCAATGCCCATCGGATCATATCATAATATGGAAGCAACCGTGGTCTGGTTGCTACCCTGTGCATTCCAGATTGAACAACTATCTTGTATTTAGTGTTCAGGTTGTCCTTTTCATTGTTTTCGGAGTCTGAATAATTCACCAACTCAGATTGCAGAATATCTGAAACAAATGACCAGCTAGGGACCGAGTTGACACTCCGGGGTGAAATGTTGGAGACATTATCCAAGCCTTGCCCTGCAACCTCGACATTCTCCTTCGCTTCTTTCCGTGGAGCCATAGATGAAGCTTTCGTTTTCGCCCTTCTGCGTTAGAACTGCGTATACATGCTGAAATTAGTTCACTTGGAAAATGACGAGCTCTGTGTGCTTATGAAAATGATTTCCTTATAATAAAATGAAACTCTTATATATATTTGAAGCTTTGATACTTTTCGAAATAAGCCTGTCAAATCATAATTAGAAACAAATTTATTGCGTAAAATCCGATCTTATATTCGTTGATTCACCCTAATTCTCCATTAATGTCATCAAAGTTTTGGCGGTTTGACAGTCAGTCGGAGTAGGGAGAGAGATGTCTACCTCGAGAAACGTGCAAGCCTCGGGGCGCAGGATATATCTTGCCTTATTTTAAATTTTCAAATTTTACCACCTTTCATCAATTCCTCGTTGTTCGCTACTTCATGGATTTTCTTTTAACATTCTGAGTTCCCAACTCACGAGATCGCGAGGATCGACTTTGGATTAATTAACTGTAATCACGATTTGGAGCATCATTAATTTTATAATCCATTTATTCACCATATCACAACTCGGAACTTCGAAGGAAAGCTTCTGGGAGATTAGTATGCCGAGTCGCGAAACCGCGAGATGGCAATAATTAAGACTCAATTAGGGGGAAGAAAATACTAGATTCGGCGATACATTAGTCTTGCTATAATTATGTCGCGACTTCGTGAGTTGAGGTTTTAGACGCCGTAACTTTCGAAAAGATAGTGCCGAGTGGCGAAACGCCGAGAACCAATTTAACCATGGTTAGCTTTTTTCCTTTAATCCTTGACCGGGGTTATCCCAAAAGTACCTCGTGTTCTCGGCTCTCGGGGCTGAAAAAATAAAAACTTGGGTTTGACGAACGCCGAGGCGCGAAACCCCGATGACGTCTAATCATGAGTTAAAAGATTTTACCCTAGTTAATGTCTTGGGCGAAAATTTGAAAACGACTTCACCGTTTCATGAGTAGGGACGTGTGAACTTAAAGATTAAAGTATCCGAATTGCAATATCTCGAAGTAAAACAAAAGAGTGGTCATTCTTACGAAAGTGGACTTGTTTTGAGAGTAGAAAAAGCATCGGTGCTTACGCGACAAGGTTCCAGAGTTTTCAAAGCTTCGGGGGGGGGAATCAAAAGGCCATCTTTAGAACTTTAAGTATCCAAAGTGAAAATTGTGACAGTTTAAAAAAAACAAGGGCGGCTCCAACAAAGTCCATATTTCCTTCTTCATTGACAAAACTGGGAAAGAAAAGGGTTAGTCTTACTATGTCTCCCAAAATATCTCTATGATCTGCCTTAAAAAGGGTTTGGAAATGGGTCTTCCCTAAATGAGTCAGAACTTCAAAAGAAGAAACCATTGTTCATTTTGGATCATTGAGACTCCAGATGGTATTATCCATTTTCCTTCCTTTTGCAAAGACCTAGAAAAATTTCCCATTTTCATCTCCCTTTTCCAACCAAATGGCTATACTTTTTAATATCCATTCCACCTCCCTTTCATCCAACAATTTTCTCTTTCTTCCATCCAACTCCCTCAGCTCCTCCTTTCATGATATCGAAGAAAAACCCCCACCCTTTGAATCATAGATTACCTGAAGAGATGCTTCAATATATTTGAGATCTTGCATGTCCCTCTTATTCTTAGTCCTAGACCAGGATATTGTATTTTGTTTGATCCTTTGAATATTTTCCACAAATTAAAAACCTGCTTGAGCCCCTAATTTGGCATCAAATTGCATCCAATGGTATTTTACAAGAGAGATAAAACTCTCCTCCTTTAACCATTCCAAAATGAACTTAAAGGGACTAGGGGGATTTATGGGCCCTGTATCTATTTCCATGAGGATGGGGGAGTGGTCATATACTCCCCCAGTACCCACCTGTTTCCTTATTTGGGTAAAAGCCTCCATCAAAGCTTTTGAAACTAATAAATGGTCTATCATTTTTTCTACTTAATCCTCACCAACCCATTTGTTCCTCCCTATCGCACACAACTTAACCAGTGGTATATCAATTAGTTTCATCCTTCTTATTAACTAATCAAATAAATCTGAAAAATAGTCATGCCTCGCTCTTGGGCCCCAAATCTATGCATCCCCAAGGAAAAATTCAAATCAACTCCCAATATGAGCATCTCATATTTTATATATGATTTATGAGCTAAATCCTTCCAGTAAGGGAAGAACTCCTGGTAAGGCCCATAAATATTTAAAATTGTTATCTCCTTCTCCACACCCAACTCCTGCAAAATTACTCCTAATCCACAATTGAAACCCCAATAATTTTTATCCTTTATTTATTTTTATTCCATCAAGTTTCCACACCTCCTGAATGACCAAAAGCATCCAATCCCACAAAATCCCAATTTTTAAAGAGAGCTCTCAACTAGGGGATGATAGTTTCTTCTTCTCCCATAGTTTCTTGAAGAAGTAATATGTCAGGATGGCTTGACTCCACCAACCTATGGAAAGCATATTTTTTATGAGGGCCTTCCAACCCCCTCCAATTAAATGAGAGTAATTTTATTAGGGAACCCCCTCCAGGGAATACACTCCTTTAAGTTCCCCATAAATTGAATTTTGTTTCCCTTCAACAATATCAATCATAGATCTATTTTGGGATTTGTAGAGATGATATATCCTTCCTCTTCCTTTACCTCCTTGGATGAGCATAGGATTTATACCAAGTCCATCAGCCCTACCCCCACCCCCTATAGGCCTATTCTGAAGTTGATAGATCACTCCTTCTTCTTTAGAGTCCAACGACGAACTAGTCTCAAGAGGGAAAGGTGAGGGGGCAGGAACAGAATAAAAATGGGATGCTGGAAAGGGATAAACTGGTGGAATAGGTTCCAAAGCAAGGGGTAAACCATGGGTAGGGGGACCTGGATACCGTTTTTTTAAGCCCTAAATAGTGTCACATTACCCCTTAATTGGGGAAATTTACATTAGTAATGTTATTTTATTTATGTCGGATTGGGTCCATTAGTTGTAATTGTACCTCTTAGTCTCCTATATATACCAAGGAGACATTTTCATTTGGAATCATCTTGTATTGGGAAATTTATGTGATGTATAAGGAGGTTTCCCCCTCGAAGAGGCTTATTATCTAAAATTCTGTCTTTTTCAAGGTGTTGAGTACTTATTCTGAGGTTTTTCTATGCTATCTTGATATTTGGTTCTCAACATTTGGTATCATAGCTCAAGGTCTTAGGGTTTCGCTGCTACATCTAAGACACCTTGGAATATTTGCTATAATTTTTTTTCTACGATGTTTTAGAAGGAACCCCTTGGAGGATATTTATTATATGGATCAAGGTACGTTGGGTTCAAATTTCAGCTTCTGAGGCCTTATAATTTTTTAGATACAACCCGTGGAAGATACGGTTCTGGAATCATCCTGAATTTAGTCATCATGGAATTTTCACTATGAAATATTTTCTATAACATTTCAAATTATGAAATCTGGAGGATATTCACAAAAAGTATTAAGGTATCTGTGATAAAAAATTCATCTTCTGGGTCATCTTACATTTGTAGATACACCCTGTGGAATATAGGGTATATAACTAGTCCTATTGACTAGTCTCAAGAAGGTGTTCCGGGTAAAAACGTCATAAAGTATTCCTCGAGTATCCAAATTGAGTGAGACCTTTTGCATTAGATAATGGACAGTTTGTAGTATTTCTGGTACAATTTTCATAATTTTATAACAATTATTTTGTGTGGGGAACTCTACACAAGTGAGATCTCTTGGAAAGGCCAAAAATCAACAAGTTGTGGGGAATTTACCATAAATTCCACTCGGCACATCCAATTTTGATCAGACCTCTAGCATTGAAAAGAATAATTATCAGAGAACTACACAAAATAAATTTGCATACCTAGAAGGGACAAAATTTTGGATATACAATAAAAGAAATGGAACCACCTCAAAATCAATGTTTAAAGTGATACTTGGCCAAAATGCCACCAAGAAAGGTAACTTCTACACTAAATAAGCCTCCAGACAATCCTACTTGGAATCTTGATGAAGGTGAACAAAGGCATAGGGACATAAATTATTTACAAAAGAAGACAGTAACAAAAGATGAACTACAAAGGATGATGGATTCAACGGAAGCTAAGTTGGAGGCAATAATGGATACTAATATGGATGGTTTAAAAAAGGGAGATCATGGAAGGATTGAAAGTTTTCCTAATAGAGAGGACACCTGAAACTGAAAATGTATCCCATGAAATTCATGATGAGGACACAAGGAAGATGAATCAAGAATGGAGAAACTCTAACTTTGGGTTGAAGACCAACCACTTTCCTAAGATCGATATGAAGAATTTTGATTGCAAGGACCCAATAACATGGATAATTCATATGGATAAATTTTTTGATCTACATAATGTGCCACATACACAAAAGGTACGTATTGTTTCTTTATATTTAGAACCCAATCAATTTGTGTGGTATCGATGGCTTTTTTCTCACAAATCACTCGTCACTTGGACAATTTTCACTGAAGAAATGATAACACACTATGAGGATACAATGAGAAATACCTTCTTTTGCCAATTGATAAATCTCAAGCAAAAGGGTTCAGTTACAGAGCACATTGAGAACTTCCAAATATTTAATATAAAGGTAACAAATATTCTAGATGAGCGCTTATTGATGTATTCATAGGAACTTTAAGGGATAGCATTCAACATGAGGTTCTCCTTTGGGAACCCAAATCATTGGAGAATGCATTTAGGGTGGCAAGAAATGTTGAAAGTAAAAATATGGCTATGGCTACTAGAAGGACCACTCCTAACATCTATTGAGAGAATAATGTTCCTTCTTCTAAAACACCTCAACAATTGGAGGAAAGAAACGAAAAAAATTTATGCTTTAATTGTGACAACAAGTATAGTAAGGGACATACATGTGGCGAGAAGAAATTATTCTACATAGATTGTGAAGAGGAAGAAAAACAAGAACAAGAGTAAGAACCATCTCAAAATGAAAATATAGGCACAATTTCTTTTGAAGAGTTGACTCCCACGATATCGTGTAATGCATTGGATGGAATTAGCACTCCTCAAATCTTCAATATCGAAGGATATATCAAAAGAAAAAGGTAATAATCCTAATTGATCATGGTACTACTCATAATTTTATTCACTATAAATTAGCCAAAGCTCTCAATTTCTTTGTATATCCATTGCCAGAGTTTCAAGTAATGATTCCAAATGGAAGAACTATCAATTTCTCAGGAAAATGAAATAAGATCAATCTTACTATGGTGGAATATGTAATGAATAGTCCAATGATTTCTATAACCATGGGTGGTGTTGATGTCGTACTAGGAATCCAATGGTTACAATCATTAGGAACAATGGATTTTAATTTTCAAGAACTTTTCATGAAATTTTCATTGGAAGGAAAAGAAATTGAGTTAAGAGGTATTACAGGGAAACCCAGTAAGGTGATAAGATCTAATGGAATGAAAAAAATATTGAAAAAGGGGCATCAAGGTGTAATTGCACAATGTTTCTCACTAGATGCTTAAACATCTAAGCCACTATTCCCCTAGATCTCCAAGGGATCATTGATAAGAATTCGAAAGTATTTGAAGATATTCCCAAATATCTTCCACCCACTCGAAATCATGATCATGATATTCACCTAATTCCTGGGAGTATTCCTCCTAACATCAGGCCTTACAGATACCCTTATGCCCAGAAGAGTGAAATTGAGTGCATCGTTGAAGAAATGTTAGAGGCTGGCATTATTAGACCTAGCCAAAGTTCTTACTCTGCACCAGTGGTAATGGTATTCAAGAAAGATGGCTCATAGCGTATGTGTACATATTATAGAGCACTCAACAAGATCACTATTAAAGATAAGTTTCCCATTCCTGTCATTGATGAGTTGTTAGATGAAATACATGGATAAATATATTTCACAAAGTTGGATCTTCATTCAGGTTATCATCATATTAGAATGAAGGAAGAAGATATCCCAAACAAATCTTTTTGAACTCATGAAGGCCATTATGAATTTTTGGTCATGCCTTTTGGCCTTACAAATTCACCTTCCACATTCCAAGGGTTGATGAATCCATTTTCAATCCCTTCCTTCTAAAAATTGTGTTAGTATTTTTTGATGATATACTAATCTATAGCAAGTCTTGGGAGGATCATGTGCAACATGTTGACAAGGTGCTACAACTACTAAAGGATCAACAACTATATGCCAAACCGTCCAAATGTTTCTTTGGGGTGAAGGAGGTAAAGTATTTGGGTCATATTGTAAATCATGAAGGTGTCAAGGTAGACCCTAAAACTATTAAGGCCATGATGGACTGGCCGATTCCCAAAACATTGAAGAATCTTAGAGGATTTTTGGGTTTGACAGGTTACTACTGCAAGTTTTCTCGGAACTATGGGAGAATAGCATCACCTTTAACACACTAACTAAGAAGGATGCATTTTCATGGACTCCAGAGGAAATTAAATCTTTTGAACAACTTAAAGAGGTGATGTGCAAAGCTCCTGTCTTGACCACACCAGACTTCACATAAACTTTTATTGTGGAATGTGATGCCTTGGGAAATGGAATTGGTGTTGTCCTAATGGAAGAAGGAAGGCCCCTAGATTTTGAAAGTCGGCCACTCAAGGGAAAGGACTTACACAAACCCATTTATGAGAAGGAAATGATGGAAATACTACATGCATTGAAGAAATGGTGCCTTTACCTAATAGGTAGGCACTTCAAGGTCAAAACAGATCATGATAGTCTTAAATACTTCTTATAATAAAGGTTATCTTCAGAAGAAAAACAAAAATTGGTGACCAAAAGGGAAGTAAGATGTTGTGGTAGATTCACTCTCAAGAAAGGATGAAGATGTTGAGGCCTTTCTCTATGATATCTCGATCATCCAACCTGATTGGATAATAGAAGTGAGGGATGAATGGAAGAATGAAGAAAATGTGTGGACACTCATTCAAAGGTTACAACAAGATTCCAGTGCATCAGATACATTTACATGGAAAAATGATTCACTATGGTAAAAATATCGCTTATATTTATGTAAGAACTTCCAACTCAAACAAAAGTTACTATTGGAATTGCACACCTCTCTGGTAGGAGGGCACTCAGGATTTTTGAAAACCTACCATAGGGTCAAGAAGGAATGTTTTGGGGATGGGCTTAAAATGGATGTTCAAAGGTTTGTAGAAGAATGTTTGGTTTTCCAACAAAATAAGGTGGAAACAATTAAGACCCCGGGTCTTTTACAACCATTATCCATCCCAAGTCAGCTGGGAGGAGGTTTCCATGAATTTCATCACAAGGTTACCAAAGTCTGAAGGAAAGAATGTCATCATGGTGATTGTTGATAGACTGACCAAGTACGCACATTTTTGTGCACTCTCTCATCCCTTCAAATACAATATAGTTTCCACCGCATTCATGGAGATAGTTCAAAAACTACATGGAATCCCAAAGATTGTTGTAAGTGACAAAGATCCTATCTTTTCTAGACATTTTTGGACATAATTGTTTTCTTGTTTGGGTACTCAATTGGCTCATAGCTCATCCTATAATCCTCAATATGATGAACAAACATAGATAGTGAACAAATTTCTAGAAGTATACCTTTGTTTCTTTGTCTCTGATAAACGAACACAATGGTTCAAATGGTTACCCTTGGCAGAATGGTGGTATAAAACTTCCTTTCATACTACAAAAAAAATGACACCATTTATGTCACTCTATGGATACCACCCTCCTTCCATCACTTCTTATCTAAAATAAAAATCTAAGGTTCAAGCAGTGGAATATCACATCGAGCATCAACAACAAGTTCTCCAAATCTTAAAGGACAACCTGACCATAGCACAGAATCGCATGAAACAACCAGGAGATCAACATCGTAGTGAAAGAAGTTTTGAAGTAGGGGATTGGGTGATTTTAAGACTACAACCATACAAACAGATGTCCCTCAAGAAAGCCAAGAAGGATAATAAATTATCACCAAAGTACTATGGCCCTTATAAGGTGTTGAAAAATATTGGTACTATGGCATACAAATTGGAGTTGCCTGCATCCTCACGAGTACACCCAATTTTCCATGTTTCATGCTTAAAGAAGGTTACAAGTGAAAAGATCCCAGTTCAAACTATATTTACATAACTTGACGAGGAAGGAAAAATCATATTGGAGCCTACAGCCATTACTGACACAAGAATTTCCAAGCTGAGGAATAGATCCATTTCAGAGTATCTCATTAAGTGGAGGAAACTACCTGCTGAAGATTCCACTTGGGAAGATGAGTATTTTATACAGAAACATCCAGAATTACTCAAGCATTACGGACAACACTTTTCTCAAGGGGAGGGGCATGTTAATCCCTAAATAGTGGCACGTTACCACTTAATTGGGTCATATTACATTATTAATGTTATTTTATTTCTGTCATCTTGGGTCCATTAGTTGTAATTGTACCTCCTAGTCTCGTATATATACCAATGAGACATTTTCATTTGGAATCATCTTATATTGGGAAATTTATGTGGTGTATAAGGAGGTTTCCCCCTCGAAGAGGCTTATTATCTGAAATTCTATCTTTTTCAAGGCATTGAGTACTTATTCTGAGGTTTTTCTATGCTATCTTGACATTTGTTTCTTAACACTTTCAGAGAGATGATCCAATCCTTTCCTAAAATGGCCAAAGAATTAATAACAAAATTTAAAGGAGGTGGAGGAGAGAATTTCATATCAAAACTACAAGAGTCCTTGGAGATACTCTTGAGCCTGCCTAGGAGGCCCCTCATCCCTAATCTCCTTGGACAAATCTCCTTCATGCCTTGGACTATACAATTAGGGAGAAGACTTCTCCTTGGAATTCCCCCTTCTTTCTCCTACTACCAATCCTACCGATGAATCTTATTTACCAAAATTTCTGGGAGGAAGACCCGGAACCCTTTATACCATCGATGATGTACTTTTTTGAGCTTGACTATGTCAAGAACCTCCCCCCCCCACCCCAACTCAGTTGAAAAGGAAGAGAACAATGGCTAGATACGTGCCCATATTTATGCCATCTTTGAGACCTGAAGGGAATACCTTAATAGTCCAATTTATGAAGAAAGTGGGCATCCCCCATGATCATATTCATCTCTTCATCTAGCCCAAATATCACATCCGACATAACCAATATCTGGGAAAAAGTCATCTTCCTGGAGTTATTTATCAATATCCATATAGGTCCCCAACGCATTTCCCAATTCTTTGAAACTTAATTATGTCAAAAACTCTAGAGGAAGACCCGGGAACTGGACCCATATGGACATGACATTCATTCACTCCTTGCTAGCATAAATAAGGGGGGTCTATTTTTTTAACAGTAGAGGTGTCGAGTCAATAAGTCGAGGTTTTTTCAAAACCCATTCTGCATTGTCAATATTCCAGAATTTGAAGAGAATCCATCCTCTTGATAGTGTGGACACCTCAAGGAGATAAGAGATGTCCCTAGCCCAAGATCGAGTCAATTGATCCTTCAGAGTTCCAACGCCAAATTTTCTTCCATGAGCCTTGCCTACCACCATGAAATTTTCCATGTCTAGCACCTATGGAATGGTGATGTATTTCCCTAACACCAAGTTGATTAGGGCCCCAGAGGATTTTACCCCTCTGTTCTTTTGATGCCTTATTTCCTGCCTAATGTTATGTGTTTCCCCAATACCAACTTTGTGACTCCTTTCCTACAAAATACTTAAGCCCATTTCAAACCCACCTTGCCTCGAAATCAAATCATCCCCAAGGGTACCATCTGAGGATCCTACTAGCACCAAAAATGAATCAACAAAACCCAGTGAGGGTGGGGAAGGTAGAGGAGGATCAGACCCAAAAATCAGTACTAGAAGGTTAAAATTCGAAATGATCCCCAAAGAGGATAAGGGGTGTTCATCATGGAATCTTGCAGAGAGGGGCCATGTTGAGGAGGAAAAAGAAGAACCATCCCCAAAACCACAACATTCTCCTACGTGAAGATCCACCTAATGGTCAAGATATGAAGGAAAAAATGTTCAAATCTTGTAGAGGTCTTGTTGACGCTTGAATCCATCATGACTGAAACAAAAATCTCACAAAGATATAAATCCTCCTGCATTTTTATAGAGGTGGTACTCCTCTTTATTTTATGATAATCTTTGAATTCTAGATTTCCAAACTGATATAGGACTTTGAGAAATTCCACTATTATATTCAAAGAAAGATAAAAGTTGTAGAAAATAAAATGTTTTATTTTAAAGAGAATTCTTGAGAGATGACCAGGAGCCTCATATATCACACATTTGAAAAAATAAGAAAAATTTCCTCACATCCATCATAGATAAACTAAATATTTATAATCACACATAAAAATAAAAGAAGATGATATGTACACACAAGATAAATTTAATAGAGTAGACACATGTGGAGCTCAAAGGAAGAAAATTATAGATCAATCTCAAATATTCGATACTAAAAACTCATAGTTATAAAACACCATCAAAATTGATCTTGATTTAGTTCTCTTGGGATTTCTAAAAAATTATTAAAGTTTGTTACAAAGTTTTGAAATTAAAATGCGTTTGTCCATAGGACTGGGATTGGGACTCTTGCAGACCATAAAATTAAATATAAAAAGAAGTAAAATGTGGAGATAAGACGATGGGCGAAGGAAGAGTAGCAAGACTTGGAAGGAAGATAGGAATAAGTTATCATATTTGGGTTAAACCTTTCTAGTCAAAGAAGGAAAGTAACTGGATGGAAAATTGATAAAGAAAGAAAAATGTGATCAACATAAACTTACTATGATGGTATCTCTCCCCTTTCACTTGCTTGTTGTTGTCCTTTTATTTTCCTCATTGACAGTTGTAGGAACTGTCTCAACCATTTTTTCTTGGCCCTCTTTAGTTAACTTATCGATTTCCCTCCTACACAAATATTCAATGTAATTCCTCATTAGCGCAACATTTATTTCATGTCTAATTTTGATATTAAACAATTCACCTTATAAATATCTTAGGTCATGAGAAATGTCATGGATTGCCTCCTCAATATCTTGATTTTTCATATAATAATCGATAATCCAAGTATCTATCTCTTCTTCACCATATTTAAGTATGCCATTAAATTTCTCATGCAATAATCCTTTTAATCTCTCCATGTGTTCATCAAATTGTTGCCTTGGCATAAAAAATGAATTTAAAATTAATTTAGGATATTGTACCTCATCAATGCTTCCTACTAAATCGATCTTTGTGATCCTTTTGAACAATTCTTCTCTTTTCAGTATGGATTCATTGCATGCTTGGACAATGTTTCTCAAATTCTTGATCTTTTCTTTCCAACGGGAATTCAGTGGTTTGATATGGCTTGGAGAAGGTAGATATTATTATCTCCTTTTCAATTATGTCATGTTTGACACTTTTATCCCAAATGGTAAAACAACATTTGTGTAAAATCCTTCTTCATTCTTAAAATCATCTTGGAGATATTCATAAAATGCATGTGCCCTTGAACCAAAAGAAACAATATTTTTTTATGCCTCTCAGGCCTCTATTTTCAATGACATTCTCTTTGTAATGTTTTTCTCAACATAATTTCGGAATGCTGTGAGAAAACTTGAAGATCCCTTTAACTTGATACCATGTGTAGCTGGGTCAATCATTGTTAAAGGAATGGCCATGATTAGAAGAGGCATTAAGGAAGTCTCCAGTTATTTTGTATTATCCTTTAATTTAGCATTCTCAACCTCTAGACTATCAATAGAATCGTCAAATGCATCCATGGTTGCCTTATGGATTTTGGAAATCTGGGAAGGTCTCATATACTTGAGTTCAACCTTTGAGTGGGCCTTTCCTTTTTTATTTTTCTAGTCAATTCTTTCCACAATCATCTTTTTAGATTCTCTGTAAAACATAGCTCTTTGAAAAGTGAAGGATTCTTCTTGACTAAAGGTCTCATTCCCAATGACTTCCAGTAAATAATTTTTCTAAGAAATATGCTCTTGGTGTTCCATTGCACGACATATTTTTCAATGTCTACTTCTAGTTCCATATATTCCAAATAAAAGATTTGGATATCATTTTCTATAAGCTCATTTTCTTCCTCTTGCACTGAGTTTTTTCTCTTCTTTCTCATGGGAAACTTATGTGAACTTTCAATTTTTCAAGAGGGAAGATTATTTTCTCCCCCTCCACTGGAACTACTGTTGATAGTATTTTTAATTGGGTGGGTCGTTGAAGCACTACTCCTGGAGGAAGTATTCTTAGGAGTGACAAATGGATATTGAGCACTTCTTTCACTAGTACTTTTTCCCTTTTGCTTGTAAAGATCATTACTGCTAAGTAATGTTTATAAATCGACATCATTATATAAGGGATTGCTTTGGTTGTTAACTTATTCTTCTTCATTCAAGACATTTTGAATGAAAGAGTTACTAAACCCTGATAGCATATGTCCAACATTTGTTTTTTTTTTTTGGATCAAATTTTTTAATCTTTTTAGCATATTTTAAACTCACATGGTTTAAATGATTTGCAAATTCGTCAATTTTATTTATGTTTTTGAAGACAAACATCCAATCTTCCATGATAGGGGAATAAAATGATTTTTCCTTTTTTCATGGAAAAAGTGAAACCAGAATTTATAGTGTCTCGCCACCTCTATAATAAATAATTTATTGAGTACATAATACAAGAGAAAATAAGGATTTTCTTTTGAGCAAAATATCCTTATGATATTGTGATTATGCATTTTCTCTATTGTCCCCTTTTTCTCTAAAAATTTGGTATCTTGAACATATATCCTTGGAGTGTTTTTTCCCATCAAAATATTTTTGAAGACTGAACCAAAATCATTTTAAACTTCATAGAAAAACCAAGGGGTTTTATGCCTCCACAATGCTTGATACCAAAAGGTGATAGGATCTGTTTTTCAATTTACCCTTTTACTGATGGTTAAGTTTGGAAATTGGCAACAATGCACAATAGAAAATATCAAATAAGAGGCCATAAATAATTTTCTATCTTTTTTGTAGTGTGACAATTGGGAAGAGATTTCAATAGAAATTAGCTTTCCCAAATAAAAAAATGGCTTGTTCTTGAACTATAAAATACATAATATATAAAATCATCCGAGATATAGAAGCAATGTTTTCATGACCTATCACTCTAGTAAATAGCCATGCAATTTCTCAATAGGGATTTTTTAGAGATTCAACTTGTATTTTGTTTATGTCTATTGGGACAGATGTAGGATTCTCAAAATATTCTGGTAGGAAGTCAATCCCATTTTTATATTTCTTCAGGAATTCGCTACAATCTTCACCTTTGAAAGTAAGAGTCGACTTTGATAGCTTCAACATCCTGCGAAAGACTTGAGGTGAAAGAGAAATTAGAGAATGACCCTAGAGATGTATGATTCTTTGATTTGGTATGTACTTGTCCACACCCCATGCAATGATTTCCTTACAATCGAAAACCTCATAAACACATCCAACACAAGAAATTATAGATGTCTAAATTACATTTTCATCTTTCTGTGCAGTAGGAGGGGAGGAATAAAACCAGTATGCTCTCGACCAATGGAAGTTTGTATCTTCACAACCAAAAATATTTAGGGTATCACCACAAAAAGATTGTCTAGATGATGTTTCCATAGGTTGACATAACTATTTATTTAACCAGATAATGATCTAAAATAAATATTTTTGGAAAGATAATGATATTTTAATCCCTTGGAAAATGAATATTTAATGAAATTTTAATGAATAATTCCTCGAGCCTTTCCCCATTAATGACGATATTTTCTGGGCCTACACAACAATTTTTAGCATTAAACAATACTTTAATGTGTATTGGGAAAAGAAACAAAATGGTGGGGATGGGTGTAAGAGAATTTCAATATAAGATTTTTCGTGAACCCGCCAACCCGTGGTTGTAGAGATGATCAAAATTATACTAAGTGTAGAGGAACGATGAGTCAGATTCACATACATGAAGAATGAAATACTTTGGAGCATGTCACCCATGAAAAGGATAAAATTTGAGTGATGGTTGAAATGTATATCATGGACCTTGAAGTGAAAAGTGAGGATCACAGAAAAAGGAGAGTGAATGTTTGAATCTGCGAACTTGTGAAATTGAAGAAAAAGTCTAAGTGTTGAAACAAACTTATGGAATGAGTAAAATGGATGGAAATGAAAGCTCGTGACCCCATGAAATGAAATATGGCTAAGTATAGTAACCAGAATGGGAAAAGAGAAGGGATAAAAAGGAAATGGGAATAAGGGGAAGTATAGAATGGGGAAAATAAATGGAATAAAGAAGTGGGGAAAATAGAATCTGGAAGGAAAACATGTAAGCACAAAATGGTCTCAACAACTTGCTCCAACTGTAGGATGATAACCCCTTGTGGGTTGTCAATAATCAAAATCTCCATGAACATATGCTTCTATCTTTTGGGCTATAGATTTGAATAGTAAGGATGTACAAAATAAATTATAAACTATGTACAAGGAGATGAGAAAATTTCAGGCGAAGAAATTTTTCAAATGTTTCCCATTAACAAGAAGAATTAACATTTTCCCTTTCATATCTTTGAGCATATAAGAGTTAAAACCTAGAATATTTTCAATGATATATGGTCCAATATAGAGTGCTTCAAATCTTGTGTGTGTCAATGGTTTCTCCTTAGCTTTGTTCCAGAGTAACACCAGTTCACCGTTTTGAAAATTATTTATGGTTGCACTCTGATCAAAACATTTTTTGATACTTTGTTGTCTCTAATAAGTTCTATACAAATAATAACTTTGTTCTTCCTCCAATTTCAATAATTGATTCATTATCTTTCGCATAGGCGTGTTATCGTTTGCATCCTCTGTATTAACTACATAAGTCAAGAAATTTAATTCGAGGCTAATTGGGATTTTTTCTTCTTTTCCTAAACCAACATACACGGATACATCCTAGTACTGTATTTTGGAGTCATTATGATTTCCCATAGAGAATTTGTCAATTTCAAATGACAATTCTTTTGGTTCTTATCAATAGTTTTCTTCAATATCTAAATGAGTGTCTTATTGGTTGATTCTGCAATACCATTGCCTTGTGGATGATAATTTGATGACTACCCCATGAAAATCACGCATTCTCCACAAAATTCTATAAATTTTTACCAGATGAAAATTGAACCATTGTCAGTAATAAAGTTTTTTGGGACACCACACTAGTAAATTTGGGTCATTTTGTGACGACCATTTTGACACTCTTGCGACGTTATGTCATGGATATTGCGACGAATATTAGGCACCTCAAACGTCACTTCACGTGTCGTGGCAAGTGCGATGAACCTAGTGTTATCACCATATAATTCCCAACTGGTGTCTGAGTTTCAGAAATTTTATGATGGATTAAATCGACGCAGAGTTGTGATAAATTTAGAGGACCCATATATATCTGGAGATGTTTGGTTGAAATAGAGGAGATATGAAGAATACAACTCAACATACCGTCGATCTCAAAAGAGGCCTGGATCAATGGCCAGGACGTGTATCGGAGATACACTTAGCATGGAGATTAAGCGGTCGAGGGTGGGTTGGGGAAAACCATCACGGTATTTTGTGGGACATGTGGCGCCCTTAGAAGCACATCAGAAAGGAGGGATATTTGACAAAAACCACCTTTTTCAACCTCTGATGTCAAATCCCAGATCAACGACCGAGGTGTAATTCGACAATCGAAGTAGCATGAGAATTAGCCGACAGCGGGTGGACCGGGGAAATTTGTCGTGGTTTAAATAATGCACACGCGGTGTTCTCTGAGACACATTGGGGATAAGGGTGGTTCATAAAAAACCTATTTTCTCCAAACCCTGATGGTAATAGATTCCTATAAAAGGAGGGACCCCGGGCATTATTCTATGAGTATTTGAAGCAGTCGAACGTTCAGAGATTTGGCGCAAAGCTTAATCCAAATTTTGAAATTCAGAATCGAACCAGATGAGTTTTCTCGCCACTTATTAGGTATTCTTCACAATGGTTTCCAACCCTGTTGTTTTATCTGTGAGTGAACCAGATACTCCCTCTAGGGAGGATGCCCTAATTGACAGAGATTCTGATGATTTCGACACAGTGACGATGGTCTCGCCCGTTTCTGTGTGTAAAGTGAATTTGTTGAACAACGTTGGATCCCACATATCCTTTCTTGAAGAATCTTGAGCCTCTTTTTCCCCTTATGTCGTAGAAACAATTTTCCCATTCCCCGAATTTGTGAGCTGGTGTGCAGAGAGAAATTCCCAGGGAGAAAGAGTCATCTTAAAAAAATTAGGGTTAGAAGTCCTATGTAAAGTATATGGTCCCTCACTCTGACATGCCCTAAATATACCAGATGCCTCCCCTATAGTGTCATAACCCTTTGAGGAATAGAGAATGATTATGATTTATAGAGAATGCTTTCCCGAGGTAAAAACCCTGTTTCTGCAAACCATAGTCAAACCAAAACATCATTCAGAAAGTCTATCCCTGCCTGCCAATCTAAGCATCATGATCATTGAAGTACAGTGGGATGTTCTCTGCTGAGTCAAATTCTAGGTCTAGACAATGAAAGGTTTGTAGTAGAGGTTATGCTAGGGATCCTGTTAATTTTCTTCCTGTTTGGGTAGTCAGTCTGTGTCAGTTTCGATGAATTTATTGCGGAGAATATACATAAACAGCTCATTAATTTTAGTTCATTAAGACATTTCAGATACTATTCTCATCTGTTGAGAATGTTTATGGGATCTAACAACACCGAGCTTCCTGAATCTGCGTTTATTTCGACAGAGTGTAAAAAGATCACCATGCTCATCTTCATCAACAAAATCATGTCAAAAATATACAGTCTCATTTTCGGTTCAGATTTGCTAAGAGTCCTAGAAGAGATGAAGATTTCATTGTAGCCGAGTCCAGAGAATACGATGGGAGACTGGATGTTTTTCACTCATTCCACCGTGATTTGGGTATACAGATGCCAAGAAGGACCTCACCTTTTACCAGTTTTCTTGACTCCCAAGATATTTATTTTGGAATTTATAAGACAAAGGATCATATCAGAGACTGAACACTTCCTCAAAGATCACAAGGCTTCAAATCTGAAATTCTCGTTCGTGGTGGGTCCTTTTGTGGTGAAGAGCAAGTATTGTTTGCCGCAAATTCAGTCTAAACTAAATGAATTTGGGTTCACACAATTGCAAGGAAAAAGATATGATCCACATCAGATTATATCAAAGAGGATATTGGTGAGAAGACAAGGCCCTTATGAACACGAGCACGTTGAAGAACTAGATAAATTGGCCAATCTAGAGACCTGCACAAAAATGGAGGTCATCACGTTGCAAGATCAAGAAAAGCAGACATATATTACTTCCCAGCAAACCCCAGCACAAAAACCCTCACCCAGATTGATTATCAAGGCTCCTAAAATGAGCATCTTCAATAAGAGAAGTAATTCAGAAGCCCCAGGGGCTAACAACCAACAAGACACACTCAAGAAAATGAGATTCACATCACCTTCTCCAATTATTGACTTGGAAGAAGAAGAACAGAAAGAAAAGATGTGCATGGAGATGGTAGATACCAAGATCCAGAATGAAGAGATCAATCCTGAAAACAAACCATAAAACAAAGGCAGCATGAAGGTCTTCAACAACAGGAAGCACGTATTTGGCCAGACTCCCGAGATGGTTTATCAATCTAAGGAAGACTTGCTACATCAGTATGTCATGAAATGGAGTATGGCCAATAGTGAGATAAAGGATATTTTGCCCGAAGTAGAAGGGACATCTCAATGCAAATCTCACCTACTCTCAGTCAGAGATGTCGAGAAGAAGACATTCAACATTGCAGTGGCCGATAATGATAAGGTATCTGAGTTCAAGTTACACTATGAGAACATCAGTGCTCCTGACAAAGTGAAATTCCACAGAAATTTCAATGATATGTTGTACGTTGATTACCTAAAATTAGCTCTGAAGGTTGCAAGGTTGACAACACATGTATTAAAACTTGATGGACAACTGAAACAAGAAAAGGTGTCCAGCAAAGCTTGGATGATGTAGGTAAAAATATTAGAGTATGAAGGTCCATAGGGGGTGAAAGCCTCTCTGAACGAAAAGGATAAAATGATCCAAAGTTTGAAGAAAAGATCGAATATGTCACCTATAGACCATCCACAAAGAACGGAATTAACTGCTTTGGAGTAGGAAAAGGAAACCTTTAGACAAGAGGCTCTAGACTACAAGGATAAAGTGTTGCAATTGGATAAGGAGAAAGAAAGTTGGTCACAGATGCAGGCGACAACATCATATATGGAGATTATCGTACCTACTAATGCGGAGGGTGGATCAAATACTGAAGGGTTAGTTCAAGCTATGTCCCTGATAAGTTTGAAAACAAGCGATATCAAGAATCTAAATGAAAATTTAGAAAAGTTGAAACAAGAGGCAAAGGTGAAGGATGAGAAATTAGCTCAACTCCACAAAGAGAAACAGGATGTGTAGGAAAGAGTGAACAAGCTAAAAACTATATTGAAGGGTAAAATGCTACTGTAGGGAGCCAAACATGTGATATGGGACACAATTACCGTGGAGGTTGCTAAATTTAGAAGTTATATGAACTTTATCAACGACAAAGACAACAAGGTTGCTACAGCTCGGAACACATGCGTTGTTGTAAATGAAGTGATAATGAAGAAGCCCTCAGAATGGGCTCAAAATTCCATGGACTTATTAAATGCCATATCAACTACTGATCTTCATACAATTGGTGTGAAGGACATGACCACTTTAATCATTTCAGCCAGGAGAATCATTGCCAAACACAACCTACTCAGATAGGTTCAGAATAAAGCTGTGCAAATGGACCTTAGCAAATAGGAGTTTAAAGATGCCTTCAAACATTTTTTTGCTAAAGGCCTCCCCTCATTCTGGGATGGAAAAGGCTCATTATACAAGCAAGAAGATTATCACGCTCTTCTCATGCAATGTAGGATGGATCATTCCAGGTTTGAAGATATGGAGGAAAGTATGAAAGGTCCTAGTTTGGTAGAACATTTAGCTACTGATTTTGAAATTCTGAACAAATTCAAAATGGTGAAAGTCAGCGTGCCAATCATGTCCTACGCAATGTGCATTGACCTGGAAATTTTGATTAAAGAAATGATGGACTATGAAATCCCCTCGGATGTGCAATGGAAGGAACTTGTGCAGTTGGGAAAGACAAAATTCCATGTCCCGGGAACCAACAGATAATCTCCAGTTGTCACCCATCTTACAGGATCCAACGAAAGTGCAGAGCAGGCTAGATGTAGTGAAAGAAGCCATGCAAGTAGAGAGACTGTTCATGATGGTGAAACATTTATTTTTTGCTAATGATTGTAAGTCATTTTGTATACCGAAACTGACATCCGAAAATTTTACAGAAGCTGAAACGTTTCAGTTTAAATTATGTTTTATCAAATTGTATAAGTACTACGAGGATTGAACTAATTAATATTGATAGAAGTGCAAGAGCACCTTTTTGGTTGTATCAAACTCTATTTGTAATTTTTTTGAATCTGAATTGAATACAAATGCAGAAGGTTTTGAAGTTTCTATGAAAAGATTCTAACGGGTGGTGATATGAGCTGTGTTTCCTTTCATCGTATGTATTTCCTGTATCCTGTCATTTCATTTACAGTTTCTTCTGTTTAAATTGGAGAATTTAAAGGTCCAGAATTCATCCTATGACGCTCTTGGCTTAAGCAATTTAAACTATGTGATTGTCTTCTTAACTTATTCATAATTAATTTCAGCAATGATTTGATGTAGTTATTTGTCTTCTTTATCTTCCTACACATCTTTTTATTTCAAGAATAACTCAAATCCATCACCTTATTTAGCCTTTATCCTCTAGAGAGTTCTATGAGGAGATGCATTATTTCCATTCACTTTCAGAATTTTGACTCCATAGCCCATAGTGTTCTCCCTTTACTTGCCAACAACTTTATTAAAAATCCCCAAAACAAACCAAATCTAGCCACCAATTTCCATAGATATATCAAGTGAAATGAGAGAGCCCTCTCTAAGTTGAATAGGCTAGTGCCTTGGCTCTAAAGCTGGTTGAAACAGTTACCTCTGTCATTTGTCTATTCAGCCAAACAAAATTTACAGAGTGCTAACACCTGGGATAATGTCGCAAGAGAGACAACCCATGGAATTTTTCGCAAGTGAGATGACCTATGGTGGTCATCACAAGAGAGATCACCTATGGTTCTCTTCGCATAAGAGACGACCAATGGTGATCGTTGCAAGAACTACAACCGAGGATTCTCGTTATAAGAGAGACGACCAGAGTATTTCTTGCAATGAACTATTCAAGCATAAGGTATCATCAACAGTAATGATAGTTCATCTCTCTTGCGATGACCCTAATAGTTATTGCAATGAACTATCAATATTATCCATGATACCCTTCGTCGCAAGAGAAATGAGCTATCCTAGTTTCTGCGATGAAAAATTCATCGCAAGAGCAACGAAGTGTCGATAGTTGTGAAGAACTATCAATACTATCGATGCTCTTCTTTTTCGCAAGAGAAACAACCTATCCTAGTTTTTGCGATGAACAATTTGTCGCAAGAGTGACGAAGTGTTGATAGTTGCGATGAACTATCAATACTATCGACGCTCTTATTCATCACAAGAGAGGCGACATATATCTATTTAAAAAAAATAAAAATAAAGATTAATGTAAGAGATTAATAATATTTTAGACATGCTCCCAAATGCATTATAGAGAGTTAGAAGAAATAAGGATCTACTTGCAATCTACAGATTGCATATCCACTAATTCCATTGATTGACCACTTGTTGATTTTTCACCTATCAATGAATACAACACAAAGAGACTCTTTTATATGGTCTTCTAATGCAATATTTGGAAGAAATTGATATATTTAGATCACAATTAGTTATTTAGAAATCATTCAGGAAGGCCATTTCTAGAAAAGATGTATACAACCTTCAAGTTGGGGCCAAAGAAGATATGATTATATAGGCAACAACTTATGTATGGGTGTTTTTTGGCTTTGGTATGTACTAATATTGGTGTACATGCATCTTGTTTCTTGTCTTGATGAGGTACTTTTCAACTCTAGAATTTATTATTAATCAGAAACATGTAGAAACTCTAGTTTCCACAAGACTTCCATGCTACCTACTTCTTGGTTATCTTTCTTACTTTCCTCCAAAATTGGTCCTTTACTTTTTGAAGTTTTGTCTTAAACATGTTTGTTTCTTGTAATAATACCAAATCTAGATCTTCCTTTAAAATTTCATTTTGAGTGCTTTGAATTTCATATTGATCTTATTTCCCTCACATCCAATAAATCACTTTCATTTACATGGTTTGGGCATTTTTGAAAGATCTATTTTTCTATCCAATTGATTCTACTACTAGAGTCTACTTATTTCTACCTTGTTGATAATCTATGTCTTATTATTGTCTTGTTTCTTTTCCTAATTTTATCATATTCATGATTGTTTATATGCATAAAAGGTTCATGTTGAAAGTCTAGCACCTATTGCTATGAACGTTTGAAAACCTTTATGTCGATATTATCCAAAAGGAGTTTCTCTAAATCTATATCTATACAAGATCCATGCATAAAGAGTTGTTAGTGATCAATCGTCTATCTTTGAAAGATAATATTCATTTCAATTGTTAAAAGGGTTAGTGTATAAACACACCTACTTTGTCACTACAAGGATAGTGGTAGTAACCATACTACTAAACCCATCTAGTGAGGTGATAGGATATGGCCATCAACAAGCCTCCAATAAGGATAAATCCCCCAGGATCAATGCCACTTGATAATGTTGTTCCATTTCGCTTACTAATCTATGGCTCTCCCAACATTACCATATCTACTTTCACTCGATAAGAAATATATTTTTTGGAAAAGATGCTTCATATTATAATTTATCAGATACTTGAGGAATATCTCTCTAACCAAGAAAATATACGAGTGGGGGGTATTTATTCCTCTAAGGATACCCAATACTTGCACGAGGCCTCAATTTCTTGAAACAACTTGCTTGCATGGGAGAGATGACACACTAGGGGTGAAACATGTATTTGGGTGGATTTGAACCTTGGTGGAGGCAGTATGAAATACCCTTGCTTTACCATTTAAAAAATCAAGTTGAAGTATTAGATTAGTTGTGTGAATCATATGATATGATGAAATAAAGGGAATCATATATGATACATACTTGGGTGTAGTTCATTATATAGAATGATTGACCCCATAGTGGACCACAAATTATGGTAATGTAAAAATAAATAAATAAAAGGAACCTTAAGAAGTCATAAAAAAGAAGAAAAAAGACAAGACATACATGATATTTGATATTCTAATGTGTGGAATTGCATTGATACAACATCTAGAGAATATGAAAATGCGTGAAATACATATTGTAGTAAATAAAAACAAAATTATATTTATCTTTTAGTAAAAAACAAAAAATACTTTTAAGACATGTCAATAAATCCTAATAGAAATTAAAACTGACAAGATTGCAAATAGTAAACATCATTGATATTCATTTTTGTAAAATCCATATGAGAGGAGATTAAATAGTGACACAAACACATCTCATATGTGACGGCCTGAATAAGATCCTCTTGGTTTCAAGAATAATTTATTGGATCTGTCTGATCTTGGAGAAAACCTCCCTCGATCTGAAGGAGCAACAACAAAGTCAACATTGACTATGTTGTTGCTCCATTAGATCGAGAGAGGTTTTCTCCAAGAATAAAGGGCTCCAATAATTTTTTCTCTACTAAACAGGGCTAATGACGTGAATGTGGAAGCTCCTATGCCCCCCCCGCCTCACATCACTCTCAATTCCCCAATACCCAATCTATATTCTACCAAAACATGTGCATTAAAAATATTCAAAACTGATAAAAAGTGATTGTAAATCTATATATGAGGTTTATCATTCAAAGGAATATGTTATAAAAAAGATTTTTTATAAATGAGATTTATCATTCAAAATATGTTACAAACACACTAGCTATATAATGTACATCTATCTATCTTATAAAATATTATACATCATCAATTTCTTCTAGTCTTATTTTGTGTTTTCTAGTTCTTAAGTAATTCATCCATCTCCATGTCTTAGTTTACTAGGCGCTCTTCAGCAGTTGATGTTTCTTCAGTCCTTTCACATCGAGCACGCCTGGTCTCATACCCATAACATGGAGGTTGTTGTGAGGGGACATCACCTACAAAGACAAAAAATATTAAATTATATGGCCAATTTTTAAATATCATTGAAGCAATTCATTAATATTAACAAAAACCTCTGCAATGTAAGTATTTACCTAGTCCACTAATCAACATCGTTGGAGTGGATTCCATGTTCTCTTGCTATCCAGGTCGAGGAGGCTCAACTACGACACTCTCTTCCATTGAAATGACAAAATTTATAAGGAAAAAATCGTAAATGTATAAGTAATAAAATTAGAAGTATGAAATTTATAAGTATGAAATTATTAAGTATATGACTAATATATATCCATTTTACCATTGTGGGCCTTAGTCACAGGAAAATTTTAGGGTTTCACCCCACTGGGGTGGTGCTTCTAGGGAGCACCATAATCTTCTAGCCGCACTGCACTATCAACGCTTTGTTGTCCAGTACTAATGGTTTCGTTGATAATGTTTCTCCCCTTATTAAAAAAAAGTAAGACATTAAAGTTATGGATGATATCAAACATTTATGTATTTTATAAGTAATGAAAGGTTAATGAGGACCAATTTTTATTTACCTTATCCCACAAAATGGATCTTTGGATCTACCCCATGCTTTTCCTATGATCAACCATAGCTTTATAGTCATACTTGTAACCAAGTTAGAGGTCTTCCTTAATGGTTTCATTTCCGAATTCGTCACCTTGCATTGCATACGAGCATGTTTTTTTAATATTTTTGGTTGCAATTACCTGAAAGTTGTAAGGTGATACAAATAATATTCTTAAGATGTTTGGGTACTTACGATTCGTGATTGTAACCTTGAGTAGCCACCCTGGCCTAGCTTGTGTTGGCCATGTTTGGAAATCCTTTCTTTGGTTTCCTTTGAAGTGTCAGGAAACCTATCATCAAAATTTTCATGTATGTTATATACCACACTTTAATTTAGATCTAAATAAAATTAAAGGTATTGAAATCAAAATATTGTGATTTACCTTGGGGTACCATTTTTTTTTATCCTGATTTTTTCAATATATTTTATTTTGCATCATTAATGATCGCCTTCCACTCCCTCTCTAGAATTGAGGTATGATGCTCATACCTAGGGTTTCCTACCAAGATTCATCTACAAACATCCCGCGTATATTTTAAATATTCTCCCGCTACAGAGGTGAATTCTTTTTTGTTAAATTTGTCTACTCCAAAGAGGCCTTCGAGATAATCCATAAGTTATTTTTTAAGGTTGGAATTCTTGTAATTCCACCTCATGCATAAGGTTACCCAAACAATCAACAAGGCCTTGTTATCCAGGTGCCTATAAAAATGGTTGTTTCCTACACACATAAAATATATGATCATTAATTTTAAAATAATAATCTATATTATTTGTGCATGAGATGGACAACATGAAATGGTTAAATATGAAAAACTACCTAGGAGTCTTATTTATTTTATTGGAAGTCTGTTATCATCAACCAAAAATGTGCACAAAAGGGTCCCCGTGTTGGTCACACGTCTAGCTTCAGGAAATGCAACCATGTCAACCACAACATCAACCTCATCTCTGTCACCAGCTCTAGATCCTGACCATTGTGTGGATTCCTAGCAGTGGGTTTCATGTCTCCTATCTAAATTAGGTGTGGAAGATGGAGAAGTAAACAATACTCTAGCAGATGTATGACATCTCACGTCACGACTCTGTGGCATCTCTACAATGCCACTACTACCAACACCGGGCTGAACAGACTCCAAAAATATATTTATAAAAAAGAAAAAAAAAATCGTGAGATAATGTAAAAGTTTAAAAATAGACTTTCATAATTGAACATATGAGTACATTAAAAAAAAACACTTTAAATCATGGTTATTACCTTATATGTGTTAAGTTGTGACATAAGGATATTGATCCTTTCTAGGAGGTCAGGAGTTTGATCTGGATGGTCTAACAAGATATCAAGTTCCCTGTTCGCTTTAATGATCTTTTTTTTTCATTAATACCATTGGATCAGGGGATGAATACAACCCCTCCTCATCGATAGAATCTTGATCAACATGGATTTTTGACTACATATAATTTCAACACAATAAATGTTATTTCAGTTATATAAACAAATGAAATAATTGATCGCCACACAAATAAAATTATATAAACAAATAATAAAATTCATGTAAAATGAAAGTCAAATTTGATAATCATTTACATGTTCTGCGGCTGGCCCTTTACCACAATCATCCTTCCACATTATAATATAATTAGAACCCCCAAATATTTAAAAAATTGTTAATGATAACAAAAAAATGGATTTCCACCCAAATAAAATCAACCTTAACGATCAACCTCCCACATTATTATAAAATTGAGACCGTGAAATATTTAAAACATTGTTAAAGATAAAAAAAATATAATGTAATAAGTAGATATTGATTAAAGAGGTGGTGCATAAGTACTTGCATACTATTAGTTCATGTCTCTATTCAATTCAAATGGTAATCCACTAATAACTCTTCCCCAAGAGCTATCTTATGTATTGCGCACATGACAACCTGATTCTCTTTATGTCCCTCATATATGAAATTTGGTTTCTTATTTGTTGTCCTAGGTCATGTGTTGTTTATAAACCCTATGATATTTCTGGAAGCTTTAGTTCTTCCATTAATATAGATAGTTTCTCCCTTATTTTTATCGTTTTTTATTAGTTGTATATAATTTGCTATGAGTGCATATCTTTGCATACTTCGCATGTACTAGACCATCCACATCCAGTCGTTATAATTGTAACATGGTTCGACATAGTCCATCAATTCTTTTACTGTATTGTATTTTACAGTTATTCCATCCATGGAAAATAACCCCTAGCCATGTAGGGAGGATGGTGCAATGCGATATGTGCTATTGTTGACAATGAAGTTAGTGTCTAATGGAGGCAGTTCCTTAGGTACCCATTGTTTCACTAGATGCTTATACCTGAGTGGCACCTCTATGTCTCCTATTCTCTCATCATCATAAGAGCATGATCCTTATTCGGAAAGAAAAAATGCCATGCATCTACAAAATTTTATTTTGACTTTTTCACCTCAAGTCCTTGTTTGAGTATCATATCTATTAGATGCATTCGCATTTCCCTCTATTTGTCCTAAGCTTCCCTTAATTTTATATCTTTATTTTTGGATGCACAATTAGAGGGTACAATTACCTAAATTATTAGGGGCACTCATGCCTGTGGATTCTCAACTTAGTGAAGGGTATGAATCTCTAGGTGGGTGCACCTTAATTCGACTCGCTTATCCATGTAAGCAATATGTACTATGGTTAGATTTCACACTACAAATTTTTTTCCATTCATTTATATTCATTGTACCTCTCTTATTACTAGTTTAAAAGGCAGAATTAAGGAAAACCACTTTATGGTCCAAGAGTTGATTTTTGAGCTATAGCTTTAGCTTTCTATTTTAGATTTACTATAAAATCAATGATGATGTTTTGATACTTTATATTAGAATGTTTGTTGTTTTAATTATCAATGGCATGTGTTTGTAGGTTAAAGTAACCTATAACATAAATTTTGATAAGTGTTTCAACTTTAGTGATCTATAGTTTTAGGTTAGTTTCTAGAGTGCAAAATCTTCTCAACATGGTCAAATGTTTTATGGTATTAGAGTGCATTTAATGAAACATTATAGGAATTTGTGCATGTATAGTAGGGATGATACCTATGATAGGGATATATTGATAGGTTTTAGGGATGAGATTTTAAAGATATGGTCTTGATAATATCATTGTGGTCTTGTGATAGGTTGCTTTTGGGTTGTTGACATATTTTGTTTAGAAGGTTGTTCCAGGAGAAATGGTATGACTACATTTAGTCTTAGATATGAATACAAATTTTAAATTTCCCTCTAACTTCATCCCATGGAAGTGTTAATCATATATTATGTTGGAAGACCATGATATTTGGTATTTTATGGAGATGGTAGAGACTACCAATCATGTGTTGTTAGTAGAACATAAAAAGAAGATGGCCAAGAATTAGGTGTAACACCCCTAATTTCAGGGATTCAAACACAATTTTTCATTAAAACTATTCTTGTTGTAGATGCATTGCAGAGAAAAATGTCACCACCTTTCCATATGGAATAAAATGGACCCTGAAGAACGACCATTTGTACTAGATATGCTTACTCAAGTTGAGGAAGTTATCATAGAAAGAGTGAATCCAATAATGCAAGTAACCCACAAAAGTGGTGGAAAATACAAATATAGTATTCACACTATCAATTTCCCATAGGACATGAGTACAATTGTCAATTACTTGCCTCACCAAATTGAGGACTTGGGCATATTTCTTGTGAGATGGAACAACTCTTACCAAATATATTATGATTTTTTTTTAGTAGATATAGTGTTATGGAAAGTTTGAAGTATAAGTTAGAACATGATTCTTATTATAAGGATGTCCAACTAACCTAACCACAATTTATTATGTTCCTATTGAACTTACAAACATACCTCCCATGATTCACCTTGTCACAAGTAATATTCAAGAACCACAAAATAGCCACATAGAACTTCATGAGGGATACAATGCCTCTATTAACCCACAAGACTAAAAACCATTATATTTTGTAGGCATGCTCCCAAATTCATGTAGACAGGTAGAAGAAATAAGGATCTACTTGCAATCTATAGATTACATATCCACTAATTCCATTGATTAACCACTTGTTGGTTTGTCACCTATCAAGGAATACAACACAAAGAGACTATTTTCTATGGTCTTCTAATGAAATATTTGGAAGAAATTGATATATTTAGATCATAATTAGTTATTTAGAAATCATTCAAGAAGGCCATTTCTAGAAACTATGTAGACAACCTTCAATTTGGGGCCAAAGTAGATATTATTATATAGGAAACAACGTATGTGTTAGAACTCCGTAAATATGTTCGGTTGATAAACAGATGATGAAGGTAACTTTTTCAACCAACTTTGAGGCCCAAAAATAGCCTTTTGGACCTGGAGAGGGCTCTCTCACGAGACTCTGTCTCCACACGGGATATGGATTTAAAAAAGTGGCTATATTTAAAACCTTTGATATAATGGGTTCTGGTTATATTGGCGCAAGAAAATAAGACCTTGGGCTATGGAGTCGATTCGTGGATAAAGGCTAAGTGAGAAAAAATATTTAGTGAAAAATAGTAATGTGTGGCGGAGAGAAATTACAGGAAGTAACTCGGAGCACCACTGCGGGTGAATTCAGAGTTAAATTTTATAAGAAAAACTTTTTGTCTAAATGGAATGAACAAGGGGTGCTACGCTGTGAATCCATAGGTTCGAAAATTTGTTCCGAATTAGATAGAAAAAGATATGAATAAAGATAACAGGAAGCACATACACAAGAAAGGGAAAACAATACATCCAACTACTACAATTAGAATCTTTTCATCAAAGCTATAGGACTTTTTCATTAAGTTTCGGTCGAAGTCAAATTACATACAATTTGTCTATACTGATTTTGCTAATGAACTTGGCTTACATCGAAAATATCAAATATATAAATGAGGGCGTCTCTTGGGCTACCCTACTCTTCTAACTGCTATCTCTACAAACTAGGGAACTGACTGTTCTGTGTTACAAAACTCTTCACATGACATTTTCCAAAAATAGACAAAAGTCACATCTGGCTACATCATGATCATTGTAATCCACCACGGGGATTTGGTCATTGATCAAGTATCTGGGTGGACAAGTGTCTGTCAGAGTCCCGTTGTTTGCTATAACGACTTTGTTTTTCTGTCATGTTCTCATTTTCTATGGGAAGTGTGCGTGGAAAGTGGTTGTATATAGCCACGACTGTTATTAAAATGGAAAATGTATTGGGTGATGTCTCCTTCAAAATTATCAAGATTTGTCGTTTGTTTGCGAAAACAGGAATGAAATCAGCTAATATTGTTTCTTCTGCTCATTGGCGAGAGTTGTGCGGGTTATCTCTTCAACTGCTTCACATTCTCTCGAGTGTTTGGCATACCTTTATTCTGATAGTCGTTGTGCTTCATGAATTTGTACAATCATATCCTGCACCTCTCAGAGTTGTCTCTTGAGCCATGTCATGTTCCCTTCGCAACCCTGTGTTGTTGATGCTTCTGTGATATTTGTCACCAGTTGTTGTCTCAGCTCCCTATTTTCTTAGTATAACTCGGCAATGGATATATTTGCTTGCTTCAGCTGTCGATATGTCTCTTGATAATTTGGGCCAACAACATCCATCCTCCTCATTATGCTCCCACTTTCTCGGCTGGTACCTTCCAAAGGCTCCATCCGGACAATGCACATAAGTAATTGTTCAACGATCGATCGTGCGCACGGCTCATATGAGATTTGAGTTTCCCCAGCTTCCTTGTTATTCCTTGATCTCCCCCTTCTTCAAGGTATTCGTTGTTGGGGAGACAGGGCTTCGACCATCCTTCCTTCCTGCGCAGTTCCTTTTGTTCCAAGTTCTATGCAGTGTGATGTCGTCATTCCCATGGGTAAAGGAAAAATCTCTTCTTTATATTTGGGGATGCTCATTGTGAGTGAGAATGAATCCAAATCACTCTGGGGTTCAGGTATGGTGATATTTCCACTACGTGTACCCTTATTCATGTTCTAACAGGTCGCCATGGTGAAACTAGTATCTGTCATGCGCACAGTATATCGGGCAGATGCCCAAATGGAGAATTCGATCAACCTGGGCCTACAAGAAAACTTACAGACAAAGCCTGAGTCTGATTTCACAAACAAAATGGGCATAGAACCTCTGGGATTTATAATCAATTGGAAGGAAAGAATAATCGTGAAAAAGAACATTGAATTCATGGCGACTAGATGTTTCGAATCTAACCAAAGATTTTCCATAACACATCCCTGTGTGTAAGGTACAAGTGATGAGGGTTACAGGGCATACGCGATGTGAATGCCATGATTTTTCATTCCTTCGGCCTTCATGATGAACTGATAATAGCTACAACACCTACCGACACGACCTCCATTAACTACTTGACTCGACTTGGGACACGTAGAGACATAACTTTGATAGGACCTGACTTTCTAGGAACAATATGTCTGTACCATTCACATATGTTTTGATTTTGACATCCCTTTTCGCTTCCAAGGGCCAACCGGCCTCTTGATGACCCCTTTCATTACTATGTACCTGACTTCACATGTTTTGACACATGGGCTGAACTCGACTGAAAATTGACTCTAATTGAAAGCAAAATGGTGGTGCTAACAACTGGCTCCAATGAGGATGCTAGCCTCCCTGCGAGGTAGCAAAGAACTGTAGACCAGGTTCCTGAACATTGGGCCTTATTTTTGACTCTTCAACGATGAAATATGAAAAACAAGACGCAACCTAAAACTATCGACGCAGCTTCTAAAATACTCAGCATAAAACTCAGGACCTTCACTTTGGGCTTTAATTTTGTGTTGATCTATGGACTTGACACAAAAATAAAATGACTATTTATAATGAAAAATGACTTAAACAGAATTTATTTCATCAGATAATGTTTGAATAACCTTTCTTTTATAGGCCCCCAACCAACACACTCCCCATTTAGTTCTTCCATAAAATAATCATTATTTTCGTGACGTGCATCGATTCTAAATGGACCCATCCACAGGTTATCAAACTTTCTATGCTTTCCTTTGTCCTCATTTCTCGCGTCCCATCTCAACACTAGATCACCCAACCGGAAATCCTCTGTCTTGGAACGCTTGTCAAAGGATTTCTTCATCGTTTCCTGGTGGATCTGTGATTTATTGTACACTTGTTCCCTCATCTACTGTGTGTGAACCAACTGATTTATTCTTCTCTGTGGATCATCTAGCTCGGCCTCGTTCTCTTGCAACATTTTTCTGACGGGAAATCCCAATGTTGTAGGGAAAATTGCATATGCACCATATACAATATGGAAAGGTGATGTCAAGATGGAATTATCGGTGCTAACCCGATCTTCTCATAGCGCATACATAAGATTTTTATGCCAAGCTTTCTTATTGTCCTGCAGTAGCCTTTTGATGATTCTGGTTAGGCTTTTATTTGAATATTCTGCTAACCCGTTTCCTTGCAGATAATATGTCATAGAATTCCCCAGGGTTATATTTTAATCCTGGAATTTTTTTTCCATGCTCTTAGACATGAATGCGGTCACATTGTCTATTATGATCTTGACAAGACATCTGAACCTCTACAACATGTTTGTCTCCATGAGTTGGATGATGACTACGTCAGTAGCTTGTTTCATGGGGATTGCCTCTATCCATTTCGTGAAGTATTCAGTGGCCATAAGTATCCATTTGTGTTGCACCAAAGATGGAGGATTTATTTTCCCTATGAAATCCAAACCCCACTACATGAACAGTGCCTCGAATGAGATCGTATTTAGTGGCAAGGGCTGCAACTTTCTTCTCCCGTCAAAAATATGACATCCGTGGAAGATGGAGACTTCTTTGTACATGTCTGTGAATATTGTAGGACAATAGTAACCCACCCTTAGGATTTTGTGCGCGGTGGTTTTCCAGTAATGGTTTCCCCCACAGTCACCCCTGTGAAATTCTTCTATGGCTCACTTTACATCATTCTCTAGCAAACATCTCCACAACATTCCCTCAGGATCTTTCCAATAGAGTGAGTTGTAAAGGATGCAGAAATTGACCGCTTTAAGCTTGAGAAATATGCCCTTAGTCTTACTTACGCCTGAAGGGGATTGGATATTCTTAAATAGGTAGATGATATTTTCATACCACGACGAATTTCTGAACTCCTGCAACACATGCGCAGTCGCTTCTAATTGAGGACTCTATGGCAGATCAACGATGAAGTTTATTCCCACTGCGTCGCAGTCTGACTACGCAATTAGATTTGCAAGGCCCTGACCCTTAATCAGTTTCATAGGATTGATCTCAATATCATATTCCATCATGGCTGCTATCCACTTGTCTCTTCTCCCTTCAGGGTCAAGTTGAGTCAGGATATCATTTACTGAGTTGTTGGGCACATAAGCAATGACATGGGAGTGAAATATATACGTCTTGAACTCCTTTAGAGATTTAACTAAGGCATATGATTGTTTTTCCATAATGTCGCACCTTAGTGGAGCATCCCTCAGCATCCTGCTAAAATAGTCTATAGGTTTCTTGAATTTCTGCTCATCTTTCTGCAATAGCACACCAACAATAGTGTTCTCTGAGGTGAATGAAAACATGATGAAATCCTTCATGAAGTCTTCACTGGCTAGAATAGGGGCTCTAGTTAGCACCACTTTGATATCTTCTAAATATTTATTGGCCTCCAAGTTCCACTTGATCTCATTTCCCTTCCTGAGCATGTAGGTTATATGCTTTATGATCTCTTTCAGGTTCAGGATGAATCTCCTTAAGAAGTTTACTATTTCTAGGAAGGATTGCACTTATTTTTTACTGTGCGTAGTGTCGATTTTAAATATTCCTTCAACCCAAATGGGGTCTATATTAATGCCTTCCTTCGAGATAATATGTCCCAACAACTTCCCTTCTTACACCCCGAAATGTGATTTCTTTGGATTTAGCGGTTTGTCGAACTTCCTGCACTTCTGAAAACATTTCTTCATATGCTCGAGGTGTTGATCGTCGGAGGCGGAGTATACCATGTTTTCATCCTGATAGATCACAATGAACTTGTTCTTTTCATCAGAAAATGTGATATCCATTTCCCTTTGGAAAGTAGCTCCAATGTTCATCAGGCTGAAGGGCATATTGGTGTACATGAGGGTTCCCCATGGAGTTATGAAAGTTGTTCTTTCTCTGTCGTCTGGATGGACCATGATCTGATTATACCCTGAAAAACCATCCATCATGGACATCTGTTGGGACCCCACCACCTTTTGGAGGATATAGTCCATTTTGGGAAGGGAGTAGTGATCCTTGAGGGAGACTTTGTTTAAATTTTGGAAGTCTACACATAGTCTTATCTCGCCGCTCTTCTTTCTTATAGGCACCAAATTAGCTACCCATTTAGAGAATCACAAAGAAACAATAATCTTAGCGTCAAAATTTTTCTTTACCTCTTTCTTGATTAGTGGAAGTAACATGGGTTTTATCCATCTCAGCTTCTGTTTGAAAGGTTTCTGATCTTCCTTGAGAGGGATAACAATTCATAACATGCTAGATCACCTTAGCTTCATACACCTTCAAATCATCATAGCTCCATGTGAAAACATTGGGGAACTCCTTCATGATCTTGACGTAGTCTTTCTTGACCTTTGGGATGAGCGTTCTCAATAATTTGATTATTTTTGGGTTCTCCTCAATCCCGATGTTGCAGTCTTCCACGTCCTCTTCACTTGTAGTGATCTTGGGGTTTTGAGAGACATCCTTTTCGTCAAATAGATTTTCCAGCGGCACTAACCCCTTCGGAATGATGTTATTATTCAATTGTATTATGTCCCTTCCCGCGATCTGGTTTTGGAAAGGGTCGTCATTACTGCATGCATCCATGCTCCCATATTCGTCGTAGTAGCATTCGTCATCAATATTTATGTTAGCAAACTCGTCGCTCATCGGAAGAAATATTTCTACCTGCTTGTTGTCCTCAAAAACCTGCCAGTATTTTATATTATCAGGCACTATCACCCTGTGTTTGACTTCAATCTTGTATTTTTTGTTTGGGAATATGGGGATTTTAAAAAATGATGCCAAGGTGGCCAATGCATCGACGATCTGATTTTTCTCCCTTGGGATAGCAGATATGTCATATTCTGAAAATTCCTCGAGGAGGTCCAACACCAAGTTCGTGTACACTCTCATCTTAGGGTTCTTTGTCTGATATATGCCTTTAACCTGGTTTATGAACAGTTTGGAGTCTCTGCGCACTACTATCCTCTTTGCACCTAATTCGTTCAACACCTTCAGGCCCATAATCAATGCCTCATACTCAACCATGTTGTTTTTGCATTCGAACATGAGCTTGTATGAGCACAACTTCATGCCCACTTCAGGGGGGCTTACCCACATGCTGGCCCCAACCCCTTCTTTGTTGACTACACGGTCTTCCGATTCGATGCACTCTGCTTCTTTCCACGTGGTTTCGTCATCAGATACCATGATGGTTATCAACTCTTCTTCTTCAAAAATCAGGTCATTGTAGAATATAGAAGAACCAACCTCATTGTTTATGGAGTATACAGTATGGTTATTCGGTTGTTTCTTGCTGCTCACCTTGTATTTCAGCAGCACTTCTCTATACCATCCATCCTGGCCAAATATAGGAATGGTGGTGTATGACATGTCCATTTGCAGCGTCCCATTTAACTTCACATCCCATGACCTGGAAAACAACATGCCAAACTTAGGGGGTATGTTCACCATGACCATGTCCATCACCATGTTCTTCGAATGAATTTGGGCCAATGACATGACCAATTCTTTGATGAGGCCTAGGAACTTGAATTTCCTCAATTAAAAAGAGAAAAGGTCCTTATAAGGTCTGGTGATGTCCAGACCCAATTCGTCCATGATCACCTTTGGCATGAGGTTGCGCAACACATCTGAATCCAACATGGCATTATGCAGGGTCATATTGTGGACCTTCAGAATAATGTAGAATAGAGGGACGTCCTCAGTATCACTTATCTCTTCAATGCGTGTACCAAACAGGATAGCGAGGTGATCATATTGGAAACTCAAAGTGTCGGGGGTCCCTCCCATTTTCAGAATTTTAATAACTTGCTCCCAGTATTCACCCTTTCTAATAAGTTTATTGAAAGGGACAAAGATTTTTATTTTATCCATTTCATGTTCAAAGTTAAAGGGAGGACAGACTTTCTCTACCTATTTTCCACCCGCTTCTTGGCTTGCTTCCGGAGTTTTCTTCAGGGCCTCCTCCTTCAACTTTTCCTTCTCCATCGCATCCTTTTTCATGTTGTCTGGCCTCGGTCAACTTGTGGAAGGGGTTTCCACCAAAGGTTTCCTTATGGGATTACCCTGTTGAGGCTCGGTAGACGCTTCCTTGCTCCTGAGGTTATATTTCTTCTTAAACTGCATGATGGCATTCTAATAACCTTTTCTAAACTCTTTTGTTTCCCAGGACAACACATCATCAATTTCCCCATTCCATGCATCATCTGTCTCTAGCATAAAATCATTGTCTTTGCTCATGTACCGATCATGTTCTCTCTTTTTCAAGAACACATGCAGGTTCTTTTCATCGCAACAATGCATTTGGTATTTGAACATCTGATCGAGATCTTCATCCACATAGTTTTTCTGGAATAGAGGCCTTGTCTACTGGTCACCTTGATCTCTCTACTCCCTCTATTCCCTCTATTTGATCTGAGTGACCTAACCCCTCCTGAGGTTCTAATTCTTGGGCTAGGGGTCATGTTGTTCTTGGGAAGCGGGTCTATTTCCCATAGACATCTTCTCCATTAGCTTCTCCATGGTTCTCATCATTAAGTCAAATTTTTTGTCTGCAGATCTCAATGTCGATGGTTGTGCATCTCCTTAGGGATTCTTATCACCTATGTTGAATCTTTATTTGATCTTTCCTGATGCCATCATATTTACCTTGACTTTGATCACATTGCTCATTATCGCGTCCATGTTTTTCGATCTTCTTTCTCTCAACAACAAATCGAAGTCATTGTCAAAGGATTCAACGTATAACAACTGCGTAACCCCGGGAGGTGGCTGTACTTCTACAGGAATCAAGTTATAAACCTTCATGAAAAGGGTTGAGAATTCTTGCACTGTCTCCTTCAATGCATTCTTCATATTATTGTATTGTGTTAACAACTGCAAGGGGTTCTTGTTTTATCCCCATCTATTGATGAAAGATGTTTTGAGTGCGCCAAAGTCTTGAATACTTGTTGTTCATAAGGATCTGGACCACTTCCTTACCTCCCCCACAAAACTCTGTGTGAACAAACTCATTTTCGCATCTACATATTCTACCTCTTCCAGGTCGACAAATTCATTGAACCAATCCAGATACTTCTGGGTTGAAATGTTTCCTTCAACATCATAGATTTTAATCCTCTTGCTATAATTCTAGGGTAGATCGTGCAGTTGGGATAGAAGAACGAGGGGGGAGAATTTGGTGGCCATGGCCCTAGGAGGGTTTGGGACTTGAGGAATCTTATTGGACACTAGGGTTTGGAATCTCTTCTAGTTGAAAAATATCTTGTAGAAGTTGGTTTCTGACTTAGACCTGAACAGGGTTTTCTCAAACAATGCGTCAAACTTAAGGTCATTGATGCTTTGTGCATCTTATTTTTTTAAGGATAGACTTATGTCCAGGTAATAGAATGGGTCCAAAGCTTTCTCTCTAGTCCTGTGCAGAATTTTCTCGGGATCATACACAGGCTTTGTATGGTTTGGGTCAGGATTTTCTCTGGTATAGATCGTTTTCAGAGCCAAGGTTCATGAACTATGCTACTTGGAGCTACTGGTTTTTTTTACTGGAGTCGCCAGGGTAAAGGTTTCTAGCCGGTACAGATGTTTATCCCTCTGTTACGCTTAGGGGTCAAAATACAATGTTAGTCGTTCTCTCAAAGAAAATCTATTCAATTTCTTCCTTGGCAATTGTGCTAGAATGTTAGCACTCTGTAAATATATTCAGTTGATAAACAGATGACGAAGGTAACTTTTTCAACCAACTTTGAGGCCCGAAACTAGCCTTTCAGACCTAGAGAGGGCTCTCGAGAGAGACTTTTCTCCACGCGGGATATGGATTTAAATTAGTGGCTAGATTTAACACCTTTGATATAATGGGTTTTGGTTATATTGGCACAATAAAATAAGACTTTGGACTATGGAGTTGATTCGAGGAAACGACATAAACAAATGAATTGGTGACTAAACTTTGAGAGGATAAAGGCTAAGTAAGCAACAATCTCCAACGCAAAATAGTAATGTGTGGTGGAGAGAAATTACAAGAAGTAACTTGGAGCACCGTTGCAAGTGAATTCAGAGTTAACTTTTAGAAGAAAAATGTTTTGTCTAAATTGCACGAACAAGGGGCGTTGCACAATGAATCCACAAGTTCAAAAATTCGTTCTGAATTAGACAGAAAAAGATATGAATAAAATCAAAGGAAGCACATACACAAGAAAGGTAAAAAAATACACCCAACTGCTAAAATTAGAATCTTTTCATCAAAGTTACAGGACTTTTGCATTAAGTTTCGGTCGAACACAAATTACATACAATAGCTACTGTCTATACCAATTTTTCCAACCAACCTGGCTTACATAGAAAAGATCAAATCTATAAACAAGGGCGTTTCTTGGGCTACCTTACTCTTCTAACTGTTATCTCTACAAACTAGGGAACTGACTATTCTGTGTTACAAAACTCTTCGCATGACATTTTCCAAAAATAGACAAAAGGAACATTTGGCTACATCATGATCGTTGTAATCTTCCAGAGGGAGTCAGTCGTCGATCAGGTATCCAGGTGGAAAGGTGTCTGTCAGAGTCTTGATGTCTGCTGTAATGGATTTATTTTTCTTCTACACGCTCATTTGTTGGGGGAAGTGTGTGCGGAAAGTGGTTGTAGATAGTCGCGGTCATTATTAAAATGGAAAATGTCTTGGGCAATGTCTCCTTCAAAATTATCAATATGTGTCATCTGTTTGTGAATACAAGAATGAACTCAACTAATCTTGTTTCTTCTACTCGCTGGCGATAGCTACGCAGGATATCACTTCGGCTGCTTAACATTCTCTAAAGTGTTTGGAATACCTTTCTTCTGACAACCGTTGTTCTTTTCACAACTGTACAATTATATCCTGCGCCTCTCAGAGCTATCTCTTGAGCCATGACATGTTCCCTTCATGAACCTATGCTACTGATTCTTCTGTGATCTTTGTCGCCAGCTGTTGTCTCAGTTCCCTGTTTTCTTAGTACAGCTCGACAATGGCTAGCTTCTCTCACTTCAACTACTAAGATGTCTCTTGATCATTTGAGCCCACGACATCCATCCTCCTTGTTCTTCTCCCACTTTATCAGTTGGTACCTTCCAAAGGCTCCAGGTGGATGGCGCGCATAAGTAATTGTTCAGTGATCATTCGTGCATGTGTCTCATCTGAGATTCAAGTTTCCCTAGCTTCCCTGATCTTCCTTGGTCTCCCCCTTCTCCTAGGTATTCATTGTTGGGGAGACACGACTTATACCATCCTTCCTTCCTACACAGTTCTGTCTACTCCAAGTTATGCATGGTGTGATGTCGTCATTCTCATGGGTAAATGAAAAATCCATTTTTTTATCTTTAGGGATGCCCATTGTGAGTGAGAATGAATCCCAATCACTTTGGGGTTTGAGTCTAGCGATCCTGCCACTACGTGTACCCTTATTCATGTTCTGAGAGGTCACCATGGCATGGTTGGTATCTGTCTTTCATGAAGTATATCGAGTGAATGTCCAAATGGAGAATTCGATCAACCTAGGCCTACGGGAAAAATTATAGACAGATCCTAAGTTTGATTTCATGAACAAAATGGGTGTAGAACCTCTGGTATTTATAATCGATCGGACAAAAAGAAGAATCGTGCCAAAGAACATTGAATTCATGGCAACTAGATGTTTCGAATCGAACCTCATATTTTCCATAACACATCCCTACGTGTAAGGTACAGGCGATGAGGGTTGCAGGGCATACGCGATGTGAACACCATGATTTTTCATTCCTTCGGCCTTCATGATGAACTGATAATAGCTACAACACCTACCAATGTGACCTCCATTAATTACTTGATTTGACCTGGGGCACGTAGAGACTTAACTTTGACAGGACCTAACCTTCTGGGAATAATATTCCAATACCATTCACATATGTTTCGACTCTGACATCCCTTCCTACTTCCAAGGGCCAACCAACCACTTGCTGACTTTGACCCCTTTCATTACTACATACCTGACTTCACGTGTTTTGACACATGAGATGAACTCAACTGAAAATTGAGTCTAATTGAAAGAAAAATGGCGGCGCTAACATTATGTATGGGTGATTTTTGGCTTTCGGATGTACTAATATTGGTGTACATCCATCTTGAATCATAATGAAATATATCGTGCATTTTCAAAAATTAAAGTTTAAATTTTTGGTTAGAGTAAAATTCTTGGATCCTTGTCCTGGATGCCTTTTTGTCCACCATTACTTAACGATTTCGTTGATATTTAGATGTGATATACACATATTTTTAAACTTAAAGAGGTCGTTTGTAACCCATTTTGGGTAGTATATAATGATTTCAATAATTCTTCATATTCTAGATTTTCATTTTTAGGTTGCTCAGGGTGGTTCTAGGCTCCAATTCCTTTTGTCTAGCTTTACAGCCATGGGAAAATAGTGTAGAATGTGAGGTTGCAAAGTAGGTATCTTATACCACCTTCTTACATTTCCTTAAACTCTTTCTCATGAATTTAATATTTACTTTTATGAAATATTAGCAAGAGTGCACCATTGAGACCACTTTGAGATCAAATGCTAACGGAATAACCAAACAACCAACCTAAAAAATCACCAAACAATAGCGGATCAAATTTTGTTTTGTTTTCCTCCAAGAATATAGTTGATATGGTGGAATCAATAGTAGATTCAATACCTCTAGATTGAGAAAGAGAATCATATGTTAGCCCTGTAGTGTAGAGTTTTATGAGCGAGCGGAATTTTATGAGCGAAAAGAAGAGGAAAATTGTGAAAGGATACATTGGGCCTCTCTTGCCAACCACTGAGCATGAAATTATTGAATCCGAAAGGATATCTAGGTAGGGGAGTTATTTCTATATTCACAAGTGAAAGTAGGAGAATCGAATGCAACCAAAGAGAAAGCCAATCTTGCAATAGCATAGTGACAAGTGCACAGTACACTATAGAGAGAGAAAAATACCCAACCACAAATGCTCCACATAAGAGTTGCACAAATGCTCATAAAATAATGAAATGCAAATCACAAAAGAATGTCAAAGATATAGGTGCCTTTAGGCATAAATCACTTAAGATATATCAAGAAGATCACAAGATGATGATGTACAAATGAGAGTTGTTGTGTATCTATACACAACTCAAGTAGGTTGCTACCCCTATGAGGGGTTGATGAGCCTACGTGTACAAGTTTGACTATGTTGGCCTTAACCAATCTATAGTATTAGAATAAATGATAATAATTGATCAAAGAATGGTCTTAGCCATGATCACAAATACATTAATGATACATATGAGTGTGTCGTGGCCACATGTGAATATTACACCCATAATTCTAACACATCTTCTTAATTTTAACTGGGGCCATAGAGGTAAATCATTATATCAGAATATTTGTATTCCCTCCTCAATGCAGAACAGGTGTATCACCCCCCTCAAATCCACATGGATCCCTAAAAAATCCATCAGATTCCTCAATAATATAAATCATGATCCAGAGTGACTTGAGGGAAATATCTTGGTATTTTGTGGGAATGTCAACCACCTGAGTAATAATAGTTTGAGGTGGAGTTGTAAAAGTCCCTTGATAACGCTTGTGACCAACAAGAAGCTTAGTTGCATAAACAATGGTGGAGATATACCACTTAGGTAGAGTATTTGGGTGATACAGAGGAAATGTAAGTAGATGGGCCTCCCAAGAAGTCATCATCATCATAACCATCATGGTCATCATCATTGATTTTCTCATTAGATGGAGGATTGAAAGGATCATTCTAAGAATAAATGATGATTGGTATGAGGCTAGATGAATCATCAATATCATTATCCCTAGTTATCTGTCTAGACATTATAGATGGATTGCTCAAAGGCGCTTGCTAAGAAGTAGTAACATCACACTATGAAGGTGAGAGATGCATCAACACATAGAAGGAATCATACAAAGGAATATATGCATCATAATATGAGGAGGTACAATCCATGAAATCACATAGAGAATCATTTGAAAGGAGTATTGGGAGAGATCCTAGTAGATTGTGATTAGGATCTCATCAAAGTATGCCTCTCTATATTCACCCGCCCTATGAGTGGTGGGATCATAAAGACAATAACCTTGAAATTTTTTGTTGCAGTGAATCATATCTTTATAGTATGAGTTTGGAGATGTTATTGTGTTTCTCCTTCGTTAGAAGCATCATTCCATGCACTAGATCCAAAAATTCTGAAATTTGAAATAGAAGTTTTGTTTCCATACCATTTTTCACAGGGAGTTTACATGTGACAACATGAGTAGGTGTTGTATTGATGATATGAACTATGAAAACAATTCCCTCTCCCTAGAATGTAAGATTCATTTTCTTGGAGTGAAGAATATAGTGAGCCATCTCCATAATAGCCTTATTCTTATGTTCTATTACATTTTGTTGTGGAGTGTAAGGAATATTTATTTGGTAAGAGATGCCTTGAGTTATGAGAAATGAGTGGAAATAATTTCTAATATATTAACTTCCACCATCAATCCTGAGACAATTGATCTTCTAGATGCTTTGATTTTCCATAAGAGTTAGAATTCCCTAAAATATCCAAACACCTCATCTTTATATTTAATGGTGTATACCAAAATAAAATAGGAAAAATCATCAATGGAGGTGAGAAAATACTCACTTCCCCCATTAGAAGTTGTAGCCATAGGCCCATGAATATCACTATGAATCAACACAATGGGTCAAGAAGCTTGCCTCGCTTTGTCTTTAGGAAAGGACTCTTGATTATTCCTCCTCAATACAAACCCATCAAAAACACCATTGGATGGTTCAATCCATGGAATTTCATCAACCATATGTAGTCAATTCATGTGTCACAAAGATACATATTTGGTGGGATTGACATGTTGATGTCATAGCATGTTGGTTTCATTGACATTGGCTACCATATAAACAGACTCGTTTCTCTTTGAGGAAATATTCTTTCCCACTATGCACATATGACCAAATTCATCACAATATCTTGAGGCAACCACCTTGAATATATCAATCATGTCCTTTACAACACATTGATCTAGCTAGTATTCCACCCTTTTATTGGTGTGCGTAATGTGGTAGATAGGAAGAGAGTTTGTTCCAACACTTGGAACATGAAGAACATCTCTAAAATTTGATGTATCAATGATGACATCACCACAACTACAACTTGTAAGGTTGAATTGTCAACAATAAATAATTTCTCTCCATTTTTTTGTTGTCTATAAGTAGATAGAGTGTGTTCATGTTTGGTCATATGTTAGTTAGTTGCATAATCAATAATCCACCCTTGTTGAGAAGAGGACCAATATGTAGTATGCACAGCTACATGTGCATTATGAGAAGACCCAACTTTTTCATTGAAAAGATTCCCAACACATATTGTAGATCTTGCAATCTCTTTGATTTTTTTATGACAAGCAAGGCATGAATTAAAGATATTACCTTACTTATGACAATAGTTGCATATGAATCTCTTCTACTTGGAGGATTTTGAATGTTCCCCTTTATTTTGATCATACTCATATTTAGAAGGGATTGAGATAGTCTTTCAATGGGATTGAACTCAAGGGGTATTCCACCCATATTATTCAACGTTGGATAAGATGAGAAAAAACCTCATTGAGAGGAGTTGTAGAACCCTAGACAAATTAAGGGATACTATAAAATATAATAGAAAAGGTCTTGAATGTTGAAGATAGATTATTCTAAGAAATACTTGAATATTTTGAATCCAATTCTACCTTTCCTCCTAAATTTATGATTTTATCCTTTATAATGTACTCCTCAACAATGTCGAAGTCACCCATATAAGGTAAATATGTTCTTTGTTTTATCTAAGGTAATGTTCAGATTTTGGTTTTGCTAATGATCAAATATGTTCCTTGTTTAAGTTAAGATCAGATCTGATCATGTTCAGATTTAGTTAATAATTGATTTCTTTAATGTTCAAATTCATCATATTGTTTATGTGATTAGTTTACTTCATAATTTTTGAATTAATTGTTGATCTATATCTAATGTATAAAGTAAAATTTAATCGAATAATTATGTTCTAGTTTACCCTAGAATTTCTAACAATATGAGATTTGAATGTTTAGTTTCTAGTCAGTTGACTTGAGTGGTATTCATTGTTCCAAAGATATTATTGACCATGTCCCATATCTCATTTGCACCTTTTTTGTCCTTAGTATGATGAACTAGATCTGGCTTAACTTGTAGAGTGATAATCCCAAGATCTTTGTCCTTATTTAAACATACGAGGACATAACTGTTGTCATTGAAAGTAGGAAGGGGTTTCACCAAATACATCCATAAAAAATTTCTTTGAGGGGAAGTGATTTGATCCACCCAAGTACGACAATTATCCCCATTCAATTAGGGAAACATCCACTTTGAATTTGTTAGGCTTATAAATAGCAAGATGAATCCTCCTATGAAAGAAAGAAGTATCTAATATTTCTCCTTTATAGGACCAAAGGGTAAAACCCTTAGGTAACCTTAGGGTTGGCCTTGTAGAAGAGTTAAAATACCTAAGAAATACCCAAGGAAACTCTAGAAGACAGGCATTGGATTTATAGAGGGATTAAACTTCTAGAAACCCTAGAAAACCCCAAAAAGAAGATGATCCAAGAAAGTTTGCAGTCATGAGAGAACATGAGTGACACCACTAGCCAATAATTTTTGGATCAGCTATAGAATTGAGAATGTAAGTTTCACACCCACTCTAATACCATGTTGAGATTCACAAGTTAAAGCAAGAGAATTGAATGGAACCAAAGGCAAACCCAAATTATACAATAACCCATTCACAAGTGCATTAGAGAGAGATATACCTAGTGCACTAGAGAGAGAGAGAGAGAGAGAGAGAGAGAGAGATAAATACCCCAGCATAAATGTAGCCACAACTTGGGAGATTTTGGTTAGCATTGAAATATCCCTGATCCGGCTGATCAAGATATTCGCTACGGTTCTAATGCTCTGACGTGCAGATCTGATACACTGGGGGTTTCTGGATGCGTTTTAGCTATGTGATTGAGATGTTCTTCAGTTATTGTGTTTGCATGTTGGTTATTGTGGTTTCATGTCGGTTATTACATATGAATGTTGCATAATTAAGGTTTAACAATCATATAAAGATGCATGCAAGAGTATAGAATGGCAACTGCTCAATATCATGAATAATAAGGGTTCATGCATGGAAATACAAATAGCCTACTGAAAATATAGAGTCTAGACATCAGTCAGATCCCCTGGATATGTACTAGAATATAATCGAATAACAGAAAAAATACCCATGACCGTAAGAAGACAGCAGATATGCTGCATGCACAGATAGATAGGCAAAAATGAGCGATCCTGGGGAAATACGGTAACCGTTGCCAGCTGGAAAACTCGATCTAAAGAATCCACCGTCAGAATGGGCTCGAAACTGCTCCAATCTTACTGCTAGTGTCAACAATGGAATCCCCAACAACACACTCCTCAAAATATAAGGCACTGAACTGCCCACTATCCCCTATGCTACTGAGTCCTCCTATATGCCATTGCACACCATCACCAACTATGACCCCTATCTGAATCGTACCATATCCAGTATGGGCAGTTGTATCCTCCTATGCACTCACCCTACTAATATCATCTACGCCTGGATCCCATACAGATGTGTCCAGACACGTGCTATGGTCATCTCAACCAATAAGGAGTGCATCCTCATCACTGTAGATCGATCCTAGGAGTAAGTGTCCCAACAAGTTGTCGGTCTCCACAACCTGGTCCATCAATGGAATCTCCAAGAGTGGTGACTCACTCTCCTCATACTGATAGGTATGTGTAAGGTTAACTATCTCCAAGCCATACCTCTCCTCCTCGGTCTGCAGATCCATATGTTCCTTGTGTACAATCCCCATACAAGGCTACTCTACCATATCAGGACTGCCACTGATATCCTCATGTGTCGTGGCTAGCATAGGTGATTGAGAAGATGAAAAATGTGGCTCACTCCTCATAGGAAACTCATCATCCTCCATACATGACTTCCTGGAAGCCATGTCTACACCCATAGGTAGGTCATCCAACCTCCTAATATCATCATGTCTAAGTGCCAACACATATGAAGCCTCACAAGTGTCACCACTATGYTGAAGTATTGAATCCTCAACATTGCCTGACGGGGAAGATGAAGGACATGCGTTATCATCCCGTCCATCTAATTGTCCCTCAAATGCGCAAGAGTCACTAGCCGCCGTCATGTCTAGATTTTGTACCCCAACTCTGTCAGTGCATTTGGATGATCTATCAAAAGAAGGTATGGTGAGTTTACCAACTTTCTGGATGAAATATATGTTATGCCCTTGTTGCTGTTGTTGTCCTCCTCTCCGAGGTTCTTTGGGATGGTTCATGCCCCTAAGTCCACAGTACTCGACCAATGTCATGTCATGATGGTCCATGGAAGTCACGACCCAATGTTGCATACTCCCTCTTGTACTCTGCAATGTCTTCCACCTGAGTGGGCAACCTCTGTGCTAATGACTGTTGTGTTGCTGCTGGTGGTGCCCTCTGAAAACTAGGGAACCATGGTCTAGGAATCCTACTCGAAGATGTGTATGTGTGAGTAGGTGTTTGGGGTCTACTGCCTTCCCCCGAGTTCCCCTATGCTGCATGTGGGGATTGTGTGCCCGGAATGTCCACCATAGCCAATCTCTCAGCCACCTGAGCCAAGGACTGAGACATAGTCCACTGACTAGCTAACATATCACTGATAACCTGCATGAAGGCTGCCTCTGGTTCCATCGGAGCCTTACCAGTGCCCTCTGGCCTCTCATATCTGTCTCCCCACATCCTCTTTGCCTTCTAGGTCACTCGCTGAACTCATCGAATTTAGTCACAGGCTGGCAAGACTAAATATCTAATACCACTGAAATATCCCTGATCTGGTTGATCAAGATATTCTCTACGGTTCTAATGCTCTGACGTGCAGATTTGATACACTGGGGGTTTCTAGATGCATTTTAGCTGTGTGATTGAGATGTTCTTCGGTTATTGTGTTTGCATGTTGGTTATTGTGGTTGCATGTCGATTATTACATGTGCATGTTGCATAATTAAGGTTTAACAATCATATAAATATGCATGCAAGAGTATAGAATGTCAACTGCTCAATATCATGAATAATAAGGGTTCATGCATGGAAATACAAATAGCCTACTGAAAATATAGAGTC
>ML784232.1:1498020-1516214 GCA_009831015.1 Picea engelmannii | reverse complement strand
CCAGCTGGAAAACTTGATCTAAAGAATCCACCGTCAGAATGGGCTTGAAACTGCTCCAATAAGTGCACCCTAGTCTCTACACTGGAAGGGATGTCTGTCGGAACTCAGATCAGACCTCTACGACATTGGATCTGGACCCCTGGGGGGGTTTGCGCCCCTCCTTGGGCACTGAATGCGCCCCAAAATATTCCACCGTTGGAATCGGCTGCTATATAGCTCAAAACGATCATCTCGTCAAATGATGAAATGGGTCAGAAGGGTTTGGACGGATCTTCTAGGGAACACCTGCATCCAACGCAAAATGTTTGTCTGGGATGACTGCACCCAAAATGGCTGGATGGATCGATCTGCAAGATTCCACCATTGGACTATTATGATGTATGGCTCAATGGAAGTGCCCTGGCTGGATCTCTACTGGGTCAGAATGAATCTGCAATCGGGACACAGGTCTACTGCAGATCTTCGAATCTCCAAAATAGCTTGCACCCTCCTTGGCTGAGATGCGCCCTCCACACTGAATACTCCTGAAATGAACGATGAAATACCTGGATGGTATCTCTGATGGGCTAGGGTGTGTCTCTCAACACTGAAACCGATCAAGGGTGGTGGTTTCCTCCAGAAATCCACAAAACAATAAGGTCGGCTCTCCTCCTCCTCTGGAAGCTCTCAACATCAAATCATAACAATGCATAATGAATTAGGTTGCTTTACCCTTCCTTTATAGCTTCCCGAAACCCTAATTCGTTTTTGACCTATTCCCTCCAAGTGACTTTTACTTTATTTTATTATTCCTCGATTAAATCACTTAATTAATTAATTAATTAACCATTTTGCCTCTAAAAAGTGATTTATCCATCCTGATGGCTTCTTCGGCCACTAAAAGTCACATCTCATCATATTATCCTGTAATGATCTTCCTCCTGATTCTGATGAGCTATTACACTAAGAGGTTTCACCAAGTAATATGCCCATTATGACCTTCTTAGTGAATTTAATTAAGATATGACCCATAATAACTCAAAATTACGGAAATCGTCGGAATGCAACAGAACCAAAGCCTAGTTGTGCAGAATGGATCCTGATGATGAATGATACAAGTCAGGCCCAAATAAACTGCTTCTGGCTACTCAGGTAGGCATAACACACTGAAATGTTGTAATGTTATAATGTCCCAAAATGGGGACATTACAAGCATATGGTGATAACTTTAGGATTTTTCCTTTTCTTTAGTTGCATACTTGGAAATGTACTTTAGCACAACATGATGAGAGAGAACATGTTGGAAGTCAATATATCATAGTTGTGGATTTTTAATTTATCATCATTGTTGGTTACTTCTTCTCCTATTCTGTCTGATTTTAATGACCCAGGTTTCATGTATGTTTGGGTTTTCAACAAAGCCTCTAAAACTACTGGCCCTCCTGGTAAACCAAAAGGCAACGCAGTGCATAGAGTGCATTGCACAGTCTCACCTGAGATAGATTTAATGGGTGGTTGTAATACTCATGTGTTTATATCCTAAGTTTGAGTGTGAGATATGAGAACTTTATATTCAACCACTATTATCACTTGTACATGCAATATAATGTCATTTGAAAATAAGCAGGAAATATAGAAAATCATTCATTAAACATAACAATAGCTACTAAAGACAATAGATATATGCATGCATTCATGAAATAACATGTATTTTACCATGGTTCACCCCTCCTGGGATACGTCCACAAAGATCTGGATCTCAGCTCTTTTATTATATCCGTTCTGTCACTAAAGCATCGCGTGCTTACAACTCTTCCTCATTGGGTAAGATATATATGAGGTGGGCTAGATCATGCCAGGATCCTCAACCTATGATCTAAACCTAAATATATACCCTCCTTCGTCCTCTCTAGCTCAACAATTTATACAAAATATTACATATCACAACAACTCATAGATAACTAGCTAAACTCGATACTTCTTTGAGCCGAACGATACCTCAATATATATCTGAACCCCTTATGATACCTAAGTATCTATATTTATACATTTATAGCTCTTTAGCCATTACAATACCTTACCAAAACCCTAACCCTACCGTCGTTAGGTCTTCCCTGCATGCACGCGTGTTGTTCTCCCTTCCAACTATCACTTTCCTCGTGCATGCTTTCTTTCCCAAAATTGCCTTGCTTTTCTACTTTAGCCTGCCTCCAACAGGCCCCCAACACTGACATGTGGCTCATATAGAGCCACCTAACCTTTGTGTTCTTCCTCGATCTCCTTGGTGATCACCTGGAATTTCTCCTTGATCTATGATGCTTGTGTCTTCACCTACGTGGTCTTCTCCTTGATTTTGTCTACTGCCTGGACTACAACTTTGTCAATGATCAATATTGCGCATTCTTCCTGGTTTTGTGGTATTTTTGTTTTATCTTCCTCTGTTTGTGCCAGGACTTCTTCTACCCTCTCTTGAATCAGTTCCATTTGGGCCTGGCACTCCTGTTTTTGTGTCTACGCAATGGTGAGTTATGCCTGCAGCGTCTTCATGTCCCGCGCCCCCTTTTATACGCTCCGTGATGGAAATTGTCCTTTGCATCTACTTAAGGTATTGGATGGTTTTGATTAACCTTTATTTTTCCTTGTCCCACTTCTAGACTTTCGGATTCTCCTCTAGCTTTGTCTAAAGATGTGCTACATTCTCAAACAAGTCAATTGTTGTTCTAACCTGTCGCTCTATATCCTATAGCTGATCTACTGCTTCCTTCTTCCTTTGCTCCTTCACTGCTGGTGGAGTCATGGGTGTGATATGTTCATGGAGATTCTCTATCTCCTTCTAGTATTGATCAATTACCTTTGCAATCTGATCAATATTTTTTGCTGCTGTGATTTCATCCCCCTGTGCGGCCTTTGAAATCTTCTCGTAAGTTCCTGCCACTTTCGGCTCCAATCCTTTCATGCACTTCTTTTCCTCTTGGGTGTAGAACTTAGACTATTCATAGATTATTTCTAGCATGTCCCACTTCTCTATTTCCTACTACAACTCGGCTAAAGATAAACATGCAAGAGACTGTACCTTGTGGTTCACACTAACCTGCAACTTGTGTAGAGCCCTGGATGGTATTCGTGGAAATACCAGTTTGATTTGGCTTAAGTCTTTGAGGGGTGTCTACCCCACAATCTTATCCATGCGCAACATACTGGATGTGATGTGGAATGTTGCGTTCAACTATAGTATTGTATGGACTAGATCTCACTCTCCTTCTTCTAATATTTCCTTTGTCTGCAGTGTTGATGTCTTTGTTCGCCTGCTTCTTCCTGTTGTCTATACTTCCCTGATTTTCTTGAGGAACTATCACATGTCTACCAGATCCTCTTGAATCTTGTCCCTGTGGTGAGAAACATTTTAAAAATCCTCGACTAGACAATCCTGGACCATTCAGGCTATCATTTCTCCATCATCCTTCATGATTGTATACTTTTGAGGTGTTCTTTGCACCTTCATATTCTTGTGCACTCCTCCTGTCTACGTGGTTGGCCTCTTATTTCCACCTGGTTCCTGTGGATTGGGACTTGGTGTAGTCCCTTGTGAGGCCTCAGCCTATTTTTGCTGCACTTGAGTCAGCTATGTAGTGTTCTTTTCCCCCTTCTAGGTCCCTGTCTTAATTGTACCTTCGTCTGTCTAGTTTGTCTTTGTCTAGCCCGTCCTCCATTTCTTGGGAACTTGGACTTCCTTAGGATGTGTTCCCTCCTGTCCTGCCTCCTCTTCTATTGTCCTTTCTATAAATTCATGGGTGAGGATTGGAATCTTCCATTAATCTTCCCAGGCTTTGATCCTCATGTTGATGTCACCCTCTGTGATACAGTAGTGCATCTGTAGCCACTTCTTATCGGGGTCCTTCCACACCTATATCCACAGTGCATGTCGCATGGCCTTGAATTTGGTGATGTCCCAACACCACTTGACATCTTGTGTGATCCTCCACATGTTGTTTATGGCCTCCTGCAAATCACATAGGTATCCTTCAAATATGGACCCATTCATCCTTTTGTGCCTAGCATCTGAAGTTTCTTTCAACAATAAATATCTCTCTCCTTGATTCGATTTGGGTTTTGTAACAAAAGTTACATATCTCGGTTCCCTCCATCCCATAAAAGATATTAACATGATTATCCATGAATAGTGAAACTTTGTTCCTAGATCTTGTGCATCCTTGTAGTCATCCAAGAACAAGTTCAGGAGATAGGGTGCCCAACTCACTGTGGTTCCCTCAATGCATTGAGCTACAACTGTGACAACCCCAGCCGAAACTTCCTCCCTGCAACATTTTCTTAGCAGCTTACAGGCTAATATTTCCGGGCCCATTTGTGTTGCGACATCATTGATCCTCTTGATAATGATCCCTCATGTTCCCCTATCGGTACCATACTTCTTATTCATCTCTTCAGCTAGTTCTTTCTCCCTGGATTTGTCGTCTAGAAACTACACGGGATACATGCCCCGAGATGGAAACCCTGTTATGTTCACAATAATCTCTACGTCTATCGAGACATGATTTTCCAACCATATGTCCCTGCCATGTGTGACTACTAACAATTGTTTGACGCACATGCTTACTTACTAACCTCTGCCAAAATATGGTAGATCCAACAAACCTAAAATCCTTTTTTTCTCCAATATTGTTTCCCATCAGAGTGGCTGATCCATCAGTTCCCCAACCAGATTTATGCCCATAGTCTCTAATTATACTCTCTTTGCAAATTCTGGAAACTTGTCTAGGTATGCTACATCGTGCTCTAAGTATTTGAGCTTGTCAATCTTCCCTAGCAAGCCTGCTTCCACTCGTACCCCATCTGGTATACATGGTAGAATGAGTGTTGTGACCAATTGCTTGCGAGGTGACCTAAGTACCTACTTCTTATCTTTCTTCGGTGGTGGTTGGCTCGCAGTTCCAACAGTTGTTGGTTGTTCTTCTTAATACCATTCCAGCCACCCATGACATCTTCTACTATTCCTTACATTGGGTGGTCTGGCACGGTGGTTTGAGACTCATCTGGCTCAATTGTTGCTTCCAGATTTGGCATCGTTCATTGACTCTTGGAGTTTCTTCGATGTTCTCTAGTTGCACCTCCTTCAGGGTTTTTGCATGTTGGTGCTGCTGCTCCTATATCTCTGAAGGTATATCTATATTTGTGCCCTCCAGTGTCATTTTTTGGGTTTATTCCACTACAGGTGTGGGGTTCACTGGTGTTGTGTCTAAATATTGGATTTTGTCGATATTCACGATCTTTGGTGGTTTTTGTTTGGATTCTTCCAACTGTACCCATGACCTGGTTCTAACCCTGGGTTTTTCAACGCTCTGGCTTTCTTCTAGTTTATTTGGTGGTTCCGTGGTGGTGAATGTCAAACATTTTCTGAGTTGGAATGGTCTCTGTGACCTCTGTGAAATTGACTCTGTGCTCCTTAGCCTCTATCACTCTCTTTATGTTCTCCTTTCGTAAATGGACTATGTTCTTCTGCGCCCGTGTGTTGTATGGGCTTCACATGAAGGTTTTTTAGGACGCTTCCTTAATTATGGGTTCAATGCACCTCTATCTCTTTAATACTTTCCATTACTCTTCCTTTTCGACTCTAGTTGGCGTGATTAATGTGGTGTCCCATCGGTCCTTTCGGTCATTCAATTCCACCTATATCTATTATTTCATACTGCTTTTGCCATATTTTTGTTTCCCACTTTTTTCCCCTTTTCTATGGTCATTGTCCTTCTCCTTGCCTATTTTTTTTTCCCAAGTATGCATGCCCTTCCTATCTCTCGTACACTATTCCTCTGTTGGTTTTTTTTTTTTTTTTCTACTGTGCGGTGGGTGGTCGACTGTGATTTTATTGCTTCAGTCGGCTCCCATTGATCATCCCTCTGAGTTGTGTGCCTGATAATTCTCTCAATTGTACAGCTCCTCCATCTGTGACAGATTTTATTTCATACAGTCCTAGTCAATGCATTCTTACCTTTCTTGGGTGCTGAAATGATTTACTGTCATAAATCAGTACTAGATCTCCTTCCTTGAAAGTTTTCTTCTTGATGTGTCTATCATGCCAAGATTTGTCTCTTTCTTTCTAAACCTATTGGTGGAACCCTGCTAAGATCTAATATTCCTCCATGGTCATTAACTAATTTAATCGCTCCTGTATTGTGCCTCATTTTTTCATCTGTGTGATCGTTGCTACGTGCAAGATTGGTACTAAAAATTCTAATGGAACCATTGCTTCTTGGCCATAGACCAGTTTAAATGGTGTGTGCCCTATCAAATTTTTTCACATAGTCATGTAGGCCCATAATACTAATGGTACTTTGAGTTCCCAGTCATCCCTGTCGATGTTACAGATATTTGTTAGTGCATTCTCAAGGATTTTGTTAAATGCTTCCACTGTGCCATTTCCCTGTGGATGATGTGGTGTTCTCTTCTGATAATGGACTTAAAAATCCTCAGTCATAGTGTTGATGGTGTTTTTTATAAAGTGCGTGCCTTGGTCACTCATCATAACTCTTGGGCATCCAAGAGTTGTGATCACTTGTTAAAATAAAAAGTGCATTGTTGTTTCTGCGCTGAAATCCTTCAGTGGTGTGACATCCTCCCATCTTGTTAGGTATTCCATCAAGGTATTAATGTACCTAGATCCTGTTCTTTTTGTTGGTGGGTTGATTGGTCCCACAAAGTCTATTTTCCACTTGTCGAATTCCTACAATGTTACTTGTGGTTGTAATGGCATCTCGTCCCTTTTTTTGGGTTTACCTACCCTTTAACAGACATTACATCTTTGATTGTACTCCTTCAAGTCTCTGTGAATCGTCAACCACCATAGTCCTACACACAATACATTTTGCACAATATCTTTTCCTTCATAATACCCTCCTGTTATTCCCTCATGGGTTTTTGCTAAAACTATTGGTATTTCATGTTCTAATACATATATTCGCAAGATGTTATCTACACTCATTTTATATAAGTGTCCTACGATCATTTGATAGTCTGTGGCGCAGACTACTAGGTTTTTCCTATGTGTGGTGTTATATTCTTGTGACACAGTACATGTTCTCAAGTATTGAATGATATATGTGAAGTATTCATCAACGATATGGACTGAGAATAACCATGCATCCGAGAAGTTGTCTTCTAAATTCATCAATTCTTCTCCATTTGTGACTCTTGATAGGTGGTCAAGTCCTGCATTCAATTTTCCTAGCTCGATTATTACTTTAAAGTCAAATTCTTGAAATAGTGGTAACCAACGACAGATTCACCCCCCCCCCCCCCCCAACACTGGCTTGTTGACTAGGTATTTAAGATCTGAATGATTTGTGAACATATTAAAGTGTTTCCCCAATAAGTAATGTCTGAACTTTTGCAATGCATAAACGATAGCTAGGCCTTCCTTTTCTGTAGTGTTATAGTTTTGTTTTGATTCTGATAAATTTCTTCTCACAAATGTTATCGGGTAATCCAAGTCTCCCCCTCCTGGTTGAGCCAAGATAGCTCTAAGTTTCATGGATGATGCATCTACATGTACGTGGAATGTCTTCTACTAGTCTGGAAATACTAATATTGGCACAATGACCATCTTTTCCTTAAGGGTATCCAGACCGTGTTGACACTCATCGTTCCACTGAAACTTTGTATCCTTTATTAACAATTTTTTCCATTGGTGCTGTGATTGGCACATACCCTTTAATGAATTTCCTATAGTATCCTGTGTGTCCCAACTTCGTTCTTAGCTGATGGATTATTTTTTGTGGTGGTAAGTTAACAATTACTGCAATCTTTGCAAGATCTACAATTAAACCTTGTTTGAATACTATGTGGCCAAATAGTATCCCAAACGGTGTTCTAAATATGCATTTATGTTGGCATAGGGGCATACCCAGGGTTCAATGCTACAAGAGCACACCAACAAAACCCTAACTACCGGCCCTTTCGGAAACACCTGCGAAGCAGATGAAGTCTCACTCAAGGTAGAGGAAGGTGTGGTTGCAGGACCCAAGTGTCTGCAACCTTAGCTGGGACACAGATCTGTGATTATACAACTTAGTAAATAACTTGGAACCGTTAGTTATTTAACATTCAATCATTATCTACTTTGCTGATAAAACAGAGCCACACAGTACTCATAGTAATCTACCATATATGAGAACCTAGCATAAGTAAAATAGGTCAGACGTAATTGATCAAGCACTGCAAATATTCATGTATATTAGGTCTAACATTCCATACATCATTAGAACTGAGCATAAGAAGATCTATCTAATCATCTAAAAGCACTAAGAAAATAAGACATAAACACATTCAGACAAGTGCCAAGCAAGATAACACAGTGATTACATGGTTCACCCCTCTCCTGGGGCTACGTCCACCAAATCTTCTTCTTTATTATATTCAATCAGGCATCTACATGCAAAGAGCCATACAAACCCCACTCTGCATAGGACATGAGATATGCACCCACCTCATGAAATCCTCCTTCCCTGAGTTAGGTTACAACACAAAAGATTCTACTCAATATTTTACAGTCACTTGCACTTAGCCTTGCAAGTCTCACACAACATGCACAGAGCATATACAAATATTACTTGCACTTGGAACTTATCTCATCGGGCCTTTCCTACATCGCCTAGGTATCTATTTATACATTAAAAAATAGGCCTACACATGGGTAATCCCATGGGCCAACCTCCCTTTCCCATTATATATTCCCAACAACCCAAAAAGAGGCCCAAAAGGGGGCCGAGATCTCGTGATCTCTGCTTCGTCTTGTGCTCCTCCTTCGACAAGTTGTCGAAGTCCCAAAATAGGTCAACATGACCAAGAAAATCCCAAAACTTGGTCAAGGGACAATAATTTCTTTATGTTCAATGATATCTGTCACTTTTTACATCTTTATAACATCATCTGTAATACTTCTACGTGGTCTTTCAACAAACTATAAATTGTCTGATCATCTAGGTATACCTCTAGGAAATGATGGATGAATTCTTTAAATGCAACGATGACTACTCTGGAGAATAATGTTGGTGAAATTTTCATTCCAAACGACATGACTATGTATTGGTAGGATCCCCATTCTATCACAAACGTGGTCTTGTATCTGTTTTCCTATGCTATCTTAATCTGATGGTATCCTGAGAATCCATCAGTGAATGAGTAAGCTTCATGCCCACCTACACTTCATCCCTGAAAGGTGTATGGAATGGGTCATGTAGGTATGCATCGTTCAACTTCCTTAAGTCAACACATATCCTTATCCCTTGTTTTTTTTCCTAAACTACCATCGGGCTTATCCATTCTGATTCTTCGACCGGTTCTATGATTCTATCATTGAGCATTAGTCGATATCAGCTTTTAATTTCTACTTATATATTGGGTTCAATCTGTATGGTCTATTTTTGATCGGTCTCGCTTCAGGTCTAAGTGGTATCTTCATTTCTCCTAGATCTTCAACTATACCCTTCATATCTATAAATGTTGTGGGAAACAAATCACTATACTCGCATATTAACTATGTTATGCTTTATAATGTTTGTTCATCCCAGTAATCTCCAATGTTGGCCATTTTGGGGTTCTCAACTGTCCCAATGTTGACTTTATTTACCTTGATTGGTGTGGCAATAAATTTTGATTTTATAGGTGGTCCCTCCACTTCTCTTTCTCCTTCTTCTTCTTCAATATGAATATCGCATGGATTGTCTTCATATGGTGCTTCCTCTTCCACATGGTAACATGACAACAATTCCTTAACTGTCTGTTTGTTTTGTTGTTGTTCTTCTGTTATGAGTTCTACTTCTAGTTCTTTGATGAATATCACACCTCTTATCTATTTCAAATATGAATCTATGTTGGTTTTCTCATGTTCGAATGAGAAAGTGACTGTAAAATTCTATTGCAATGTCGTCCAGGTCACAGTTCCTCTGCACAGTTCTTGGTTTGTATACCAGTTCGATGGTATGCTCTCTAGGGTGTGTATGAAATGATGAGACCATTCCTCTGGGGGTGTCAATTTCCATAGCGTTCTCCACTTATCCAAGTGTTTCGTTGGTGCCCCCTATCCATCATACCTCTATTGCTTGTTGTTTTTCTGTTCTGTGTCGAACCTTATGTGCAGTAACTGCTTACATTGGTACCAATCTGTGATTGTCTCTTTGTGTGCACCCCACCATTTTGTAGGTGTGGCCTTGAGTGATATATCAAGTGTTAATAGTCTCTGGTTCTCCAAGACTTCATCTTCATATTGTGATAATAATGTTTCCAAGTCGTTTACTCCATGGAAACTAGGTGGTTCCCTTATATCTGTGCCTACCCATCTTACTGCGCAGTCTATTCATGCACATCTTCTCGTGGAAACTTTGTGTAGCCTTTGTTGCTATTTTTCTAGACTGGTATATGAGTTTGTTGCACATGAATTAATGCTCTACCAACTGAGTATCCCATATGTAGTTGGTTTTATGTAATCCTCATCGTGCATAGTTAATTTTTACAACTGGTTGATTTCTTCTAGGTCTTAGAAAGTAGGTTCTACAAACCTTTCCCCTTCTGATGGGTCTAATGGAACCATGACCCTGTATTCTCCTGACTCAAATGTCATCTTTCTTGTCTTTAAGTTGATTATGGCCTAGTTGTCAAACACCTAATCCAGACCAGGCAACATTGGGTAAGGTGTTATGTCGTCCTCTATTTCAATGACTTCAAAATCTGATTTAGTGCACACTCCATCTAGGTCTACTGTTACTCCTTCAATTCTACCGATTGGTAGAAATCTGTGTTGGTTTGCTAGTTTCAGTTGAGCAGGTGAATATCCTAGTGTGAGCTCTCCCATGCATTTCCATGTCTTCTTTGGTAATACATTAACTTCAGATCCTAGATCCAGTATGATGTCTTTTAGGTTGAAGTCTCCAATGTGTGCATTCAATCTGAACTCCCTACTTGTTCTTCTCCTGGTATGTAGGTGATTGACTGTTTTTTGTTCCAGTTTGCCTTCCATCTCTATACTACATTTTTCTAATATTTTTTGAAATATTTCCACAGATGATGGATCATTTAATACTTTTACGCATGATTGCAAAAATCCTTTTTTTTTACTTACTTTTCCCATGGGCTGCATTTTGTTGGTATGATCTAATACTGGAGGCATCTCGTACTCTGGTGCTTCCCTTTTTTGTTGTGCGGTTGAAGTCAACACCATGTCTTTTTTCTGAAATTCTTGTCTTGCTTTCTTAAATACCTCCTTATCCTTTTGCGTGTTGAACTGCTTCCTTGGTTCTACGTTCTTATTCACCCATTCATTTTATACTGGTTCTTATCGAGCGACGTTGTTTCCTGTTTCAACTCCTCTATGGGTAACTATGTTGATGTTTCATCCTTCATCCATTGCTTCGGCTGAGATCCACTGAACATTCTGGTTTTTCTGGTTCCTCTTTTCTTGTATCTTTACTAATAGTGTTAGACATTCTTCTGTGTCGTTATCTGATGTGTGACAATACATACAACTCGTTGGTGGAAGAATATATTCTCTTGCATAATTTCTTGGTTGTTGACAATTGTGACATACTACTAGTCCTCTAGCTCATCCAAAACCTCCTCTAGCTCGTCATCCACCTCTATAACCTACTCGATCTCCTCTCGGCGCATTATATTGAGGTGCATGATTATACTATGCGGTATTATACTGAGGTTGTGTTGTGTTGTACTGTGGTTGCGCGCTATTATATGGTTGTTGCGCAGTATAATATGTTTGTTGCGTAGTGTTGTATGGAGATGGAACTTGATTAAACTATGGTGCAGCTTGCCCAACCATCATTTCTTCCTGCACTCTATATGCATCTGATGTCCTTTCTCGCATCAACTCCATAGTTATACAATCTTTGTCATCATGGCCCACTAACTTGAAAAATTTTCAATATGAACTCTTTAGGACTATCTGGTATTTCTACATCATCTTACAGTGATAAGGATCGTGACCTGGTTTCTTGAAAATTTCACACCATAGTCCTCCTGTTGGTAACGGATTTGGAATTCCTTCTTCCATATACTACACGAATGTTATACATTCGTTCTTGTGGTGTCCTTTCTTCCTGCATGTGGTACACCAAAAAACTTCTCGTTTTTCCTTACTCTTATTCTAGTTTAGTTGGAATGTTAAGTTCTTCAAATCCTCCTTCATTTATTCGATAGTTGGGTCCGTCTATTGATACTGATTTCCTCTAGTTGCAAAGCTTCCTATAGAGCATCTACCTGCGTCTGGAACTTTTGTTGTTGCAATGGGTATTTTAAGTGTGGTAGCAGTAAATTGACGAACATGTGCCTATGCTTCATATCTGTCATGAGATACTTCAACTTTCCTTTTAAACACTTGAATCGTTGGTCAATCTCCCAAACAAATTCTTCAGGTTTCTATCAGATTTCTATCATCTCATTCATGTATTGATCCCTGATCTCGGCTTATGGAACTCATTAATTAGTAACTTCTTAATTTATATCAGTGTCCTTGTCATCCCAGGTGCATTGTTTTCATCTAGACTCATGTACCAGTCTAATATGCAGTCTCTTAGAGTAATAGATAACTGTGTAAGTTTAGTATCTTCATCAGTGATTTGTTTTTCTTCCCAGATCTTTGCACAAATGAACAAGTGTTTCTCAGGGTATTCTACTACTTCTCCTCAAAATTCTGGTAACTTGATGGTGGGATCATGTCCTTCCATTCTGAACGTTGAACGACTACCTCTGCATGGTGTAGATACCTGAGTAGTGTTACCTGAACTAGCTCCTCCAGTTGTTGTTTCTTGTGTGGATGTACTTCCTGTTGTCTGACTGCTTCTGAACTTCGGTTATCTAAATGGTGGTGTTCTCTTTGGTGTATTAGTAACACATGGGTTTATGGATTCCACACAACATTAATATGGATAGGATTGATTCCCTCTCTTCCCACTCTTGGACCTCTCATATTCCTCTCATATGTTTCACGTAGGATTTACTCAATCTGATCCATAGCCCTGAGATCCTCTACCTCTTCCTCGTCACTCACCAAGCCTTCCCTCTCAACTACGACTCTCTTCTTGGTATTCACCTTATATTGGTAGGGTATTTTTATACGCATATTTCTAGTTGTCTCCATGATCATCTTGATCTGGTTGTCATCCATCATAATCAGGTCCAAGGGTTCCTCCTTCTTTCCTTTATCCTTTCCTCCTTCCATTTCTCCTCTTTCTATCATTGTTTCCCCCCTTCCCCCATGCATGCAAGGAATTTTAGATGTCTGTCTCCATTGTCATTACACCTTTATTGTATAGAAATATCTTAATATATGTAGACATTGATTTAATGTACCTTCCTTGAGGTCCTCATAAAAACTCTTTCTCCACTACACTATACGACTTTGTTGTGTTGACTGCAAACTCTGTTATAAAACCTGCCACAATACTGTCAAGACAAAAATCTATTACACGGGTGAATTTGTTGTTCACCTATTGTAACTGCTCAATCTCTACTAGGGTCCACTCTAACTGTTATATCCGGTTTGTTGCGTGGTTATCCTTCAACCTTAGTATCCACTCCTACAATAGATGTGGAAAATAGCAGAAAAAGACTTCATGCAGATCAGTAAACACATATTTCTCCAGATATTTGTGGGGTGTTATTCTAGGGTTTCTGTTATCTTTATGTGCAAACTCTAGCTCTTTGGTTATTATCCAAGTTTCAATATTTGATTTTGTGGGATTCTACGGTCTCAACATCCCCTTCTAAGGGCTCATTGTTGTATTCTTTTCTTCACTCTTCTCTTGTTCAACCTATCTCATCTACTCATTCCTCTCATGTTCCTACCAATGACAATGAAACCATTTGTTGGTTACTTCTTCTCCTATTATGTCTAAGTTTATTGACCCAGGTTTCATGTATGTTCGGGTTTCCAACAAACCCTCTAAAACTATCATCCCTCCTGGTAAACCAAAAGGCAACGTAGCACATAAAGTGCACTACGCAGTCTCACCCAAGATAGCTTTAATGGGTGGTTGTAATACTCATGTGTTTATAGACTAGGATTGAGTGTGAAATATGAGAACTATATATTGAACCACTATTGTCACTTGTACACGCAATATACTGTCATTTTCAAATAAGTAGGAAATATAGAAACTCATTCATTAAACATAACAATAACTACTAAAGACAATAAAGATATGCATGCATTCATCAAATAATACATATTTTACCATGGTTCACCCCCTCCTGGGCTACGTCCACAAAGATCTGGCTCTCATCTATTTTATTATAGTTGTTCTGTCACTACAACGTCGTGCTCTTAAAAATCTTCCCTTTTGGGTAAGATCTATATGAGGTAGACTAGATCACACCAGGATCCTCATCCTGTGATCTAACACTCAAGATATACCCTCCTTCATCCTCTCTATCTCAACATCTTATACAGAATAGATCATACAACAAAATATTACATATCGCAACAACTCATAGATAACTAGCTAAACTTGATACTACTCTGAACCGAACGATACCTCAGTATATATATGAACCCCTTATGATACCTAAGTATATATATTTATACATTTATGGCTCTTCATCCATTAAAATACCTTACCAAAACCCTAACCCTATCATCGTTAGGTCTTCCCTTCATGTGTGTATGTTGTTCTCCCTTCCAATTGTCATTTTCCTTGTGCATGCTTTCTTTCCCAAAATCGCCTTGCTTTTTCACTTTGGCCTACCTCCAACAATCATTTTGAGTAGGGTGGTATTTTTTATGATCATTCTTGTCAATGAACATGGTATATGCAACATGAAACTCCCATGGAACTTTATTCCAACAGTTAATGGTGAACCTTAATTTTCCAATTATGAATATTCATTGCATTTTGTGTGTTGTTGAACATAGTTAAATAGTTCCTGATAGTATTGAAGTGGATTGGATGTGAATATTTATACTATTCTTAGCAGGTAGGTATCATCAAGAATTGAGCGATGGAATTGGATATTACTATGGTGGATATCTCATGATTTTCAAGATATAACATATTTATCAAATAAATATTTTGTATAATTTACCAATTAGGCCCTCCCAATGAAGTGTGTTCATATATTGTGCATTTTCCAACCATATGAAACTATGAATATGGGTGGACAATATATTCCTCCATTTATACCAACATGAAACAAGAATTATAAGAAGATGCATGTGAAGACAAGAATTGTAGTTAACAAGAGTGTGGGAAATAGGGTTAGATGTCTAACTTGTACAAGTATTATTTTGTATGGAGGCATTTCTCCCGGACCTCTTCATGAAATATTGTGAATCTATGGTGCATGTACAAATATGTGAGATGTGGGTTTAGGATAATGTTTTGAATTCGCCAATAACATTTCTCATTTGCATTGGATGGAGATTTTTCGTTCATGATCTTGTGTAAATCATTCCATTTGGTTTTTGTTGCACTAAGTGTAAAGAACAATGTTGGAGAATTATAAGACATAAGTTAGGTATGAGCTATCTGCTACCTCTTTATTCCATTTTATTTTAGTGGTATCCATATTTTGTATTGATCAAATGAGGAATTAACCTGGAAATGATGCCATTAGAGACAGACTCAATCCTAAGGTCAATTAAGGAGAAAAAGCAACACACGCTAATAATCTAGGAGTAAAGCATGCAAACAAGCCTTCTCACAAAGAAGCACTAGTTGGTGATGGAATCCAACATCGCAGGATCAACGCGCAAAGGGGATACGTTTCAGTGGGTGGGAAAATTACGTTGACAACCTGCTTAATGAACTAACCACCTGGTGCAAATTACCTCACTGAGCAGTGGGAAACCCTCCAAGGACTTAGAGTGAATATAGCCAACGTCGATCCCAGGTACAAGACCACCTTCCTTGTGTTGTCACCTTAGGTAGGAAGTCTAAAATATTATGGTCTCTATGGTACCACCTTCTATACCAAAGCGTAAGGGGGATAGTCAAAAGTAGACACCAATACCAACAAACCAGGGTTGATTACTCTGTTGGCCCTAATGCGACCTCATGCTTGACCTTTGTGTTAGAAGGGCTTCCCAAAGTCAGTGATATAACAACTGGATTGTACTCCCTAACTCAAAGATTTATGCTTGTTTATCAACTTTGGAAAGTTATTCTCACAATCCTATTCCAAAGCTCTACACCCAAGCTAAGATGGGTTTGAAGAGCCCTAGAAAAGTTGTTAGATAAATTTTAATTAGTGCTTGATTTTAGGTTGTTGTTACTCAAGGGAGTGGTCGTGAAACTGATGGCATTTCAACTCGACTCTTTAAACCATGCAAGAGGAAAGTGAAATGAAAGAATTTAAACTTCGATGAAAACAAGCTATGGGAAGGAGCAAGAGGTTTTAAGAAAATAAATATTTTATTGATAGATTACTATGTGTGCACTGCTAATGAAAAAAAGTATGAGCTAATTATCCATATTAATGGAAGAAAAATGACCCAAATTTTAAAAATACCATGCAAATGTCATAGTTCACTTAGTACACCTATACAATATTGAATCAAATCTCATCATTTCTAACATAGTAAACTTTTATGATTATAGAGAACACCATACACATCTTCAATACTCATGAGGATCATGGGGGATTCACCTTGTTGACCAATATCTTATCACGTTCATTCCTAAAGGGTTTTTTTAATTATGAACCCACATGTTGTGAATAAATGTTTTCGTGTCAAACATTGAAAAGAACAATGTAATAAAGAAAAAATGGTACAAATACTTGTCTCATAAGAGGAATGTCACATAAGGATTTCAAATTTTTATGTTCTCTAGAAATTCTTAACCTTGCCAAGACATAAGAGGTGTAAACATGGTGATCTTAGTACCCAATAAATATATGTTCCTACAAAAAAAAGGTTAACAAAATTCCTTAGGTAGGGAAGGGATAGTGACAACAATTACCATGAGAGCACAACATTCAAGAAAAGGTGAAAGATAGAGGAGACAAGAGGTGAGATGATACCACACTAGGGTTGAACTAGTGAAGTAAAGAGAGGTGAGAGGAAACAACTATTATGAGGGAGGGTGAAATTTGGAAATGCTAGCCTAAAACTAGTGAGGGAATTAGAGGTGGAATTATCGTGAGGTGAGGTGAATGAAGACATGAAGTGATGATGTTAAAAGGAACCATCAAAGTCATTGATGATGGTGAGGTGATATTATCGATATTTTGGAAAGGAACCAATGAAGGCACTGATATTAATTGTAAGGTGACATTAGTGAGGGAATGTGCCATTGATTCTATAAAGGCACCGTTGAATGCATGAGGTGAATATGTTAGCATGGGGATGGAAAAGTAACATAAGGAAACAACATTAATTAAGCACCATCGAAGGTAGGAGGAGAGCATTGAGAGGAAGGAAATTTCATGGAAATGAAGGTGACCTTGTAGCTATAGGCTACAAGATGCAACCGCTAAAGATAACCTTATATGGAATATAGAAAGGGAGTGGTGACTAGTCTCAACTAAGGAATTCCATCTTGAATTCATCCCTACTCAAGAAAATGAACTAAAGGGAGATAATAAAGTATTAACGTATCGAGGATATAGGTGGTCAATAAGAGAAAAAATAATACAAGGAAGAGAGGAAAACCTTTCCATAGGTATCTTAAGGATAAGGTAAAGAAGAGACTGTAATATTACATATATAAAATAGTATGCATGACATAAATAATTAGCTAGAAATGGCAAATAAACAATGATATAACTAGAACAACACCACAATAATACTAGAATAATACCAGAATAACACCAGAAATACCACTTTGATTACTGAGACTAATGTTCACTTGCCTCTTCGAGGGGAAAACCTCTAGTAGAGAAGAGCTCTATTACAATAATATCCCAAACAAAACTTATCATACCCTCTGTTAACTCCCAAAGTAAAACCGTCTTTTCGGTTGAACTTTGTAGAGGATATCCTAAGCTATTGGTTGCATGCTCAACTAGTTTTCTGTTTTCATAGTTCAATAAAATTTTTGATACTTGGTTTTATCTAAAAGGTGGAAAACAACGACTTTTGGTGGTTTGGGCGAGCCCCCGGCATGCTCATTAACCACCAAAAGCGTTCGGTTTCGTCAGCAAAATGGTCGATTTGAAATGCAAAGCAACCACCGAAAGGGTTTGGTCGAGCAAAAAGA
>ML784232.1:1443279-1474984 GCA_009831015.1 Picea engelmannii | reverse complement strand
TCACTTATCTATTTACTTGTTTCATGTATATAGTTTCAAGATAGATTTCAATTTCAGTAACCAGGAGGCACACTTGTGAAAGCAAGGCGTGACCTTGCCACGTGGATGGTCTGGTATTTATTTTATGCAATTTCAATTTCATATAACATTAAGAGTCAAAGCCAGGGAGTCTTCATCAGGAGCCCCTCGAAATTTGTCTAGTTAGTATAAGTCGAGTGGTGTTTCCTTAGTACCACACGGTCAATGAGTTGATTAGCTTAGCTCATTTGGAATACTACTCTGCTTGGGTAAGCTCAGCAAAAACCCTCTTTAGGGGGGTCCTGAGCCTCTTCCTTTTCGCAGGTATCCTTCTTCCATCTGAGTGGCTTTAAGAGCCCGAAAGCGCTAGTGACGAGAAGTGGCTAATTCCTACTTCTCTGAACTGCATGGGGCACTCTTCAACCTAACCACCGTGGACTGCTAGGACTACTCTTCATATACTATTTGGCACAATTCCGGGATGTGTTTGCCTGATCGGGATAACCTTCAAAACTGTGTGGTGGCCAAGGCATGTGATAAAAAACAAAAATTGATCAATAAAATATTTTAAAGTCAACCTTTCGTCAGTCCACCTTTTCCACTCACAAACCAAAACTGAAGTTGTGTATACTTTCTGTTATATCATAGCTGTAACAACTTGTTACAAAGTTGTTCATCCACTTTTACAGCTCTTTTTTGACTTAACAAAGCTTCCAGGATCACTTCCCGGGTCACCCCGGGGGGTATTGAGCCATTTTGGGCTTGTTTCCTTACTTTGAAAGCTTTGAATAGCTTGTTGTTCATAATTTACAGCCATTTAAAGGTACTTGGCTGTATCTTTTAAAACCCCTTTTCACCCTTGTTTCATACCCACTTACTTAAAGTATTCATTGGTTAATTACCCAGGATATCGGTTTACCCCGACGACCCATTTTGGGGAAGTTTCCAACGCTTTAAGTGAGTGAACAGCTTGTTTTTCGCAATTTACAGCCATTTAAAGGTACTTGGTTGTAGCTTTTAAACCCCCTTTTAACCCTTGTTTCATACCCTTTTACTTAAAACATTCATTGGTCATTTACCCAGGATACCGGTATACCTCGGCGACCCATTTTGGAGAAGTTTCCAATTCTTTAAGTGAGTGAATAGATCGCTGTCCACTTTATTTAGTTCGCTGTCCTAAAAATCAACAAGCTCATTTTCATCCCATTGTTTATAGTTTTCATCCCCCAGGCCATTTCGGCCATTCAGGAAGCTAAAGAAGGATAACACCCAGGGTTGGTGGTCCTGAGAACGACTTCTTGTAAGTCTTTCATTTTTATTCTTCCCCCTTCTTTACCGCCTCAGGCGAAGGACCACCTGAGGTGTGGGTAGTCTCTGCCTCATGTCGAGCTACCAAAGGGGTTGTAACCAACTTCACAGCCGGATAGGTCGGATCCATCCCTACGGACAGATTTTGCTTATAACACCCGACTACCCAGGTACTAGAGAGTATCTTCCGGAGTGTTTTTCTCAGTGGAACTATACCAGTCAAGCAACCGAAATGTTTATCTATGGAGGGATTCAGAAGATCTAGTTTGATCTATATACAAGTTTTTTCTTATGCGCTACCAGTCAAATGGGTACCAACAGGGGTTACAAGAGTGGCCAACAGATGTGCGCTTAAGTAACATTTGTATTTCCCACGAGTATGAATCCCCGACCGTGGGGTTATGCGTGTAACAATAGATCTTTTTATCTTTAAAACGTTGGAATATGTCTCTACCCTGAAAAAAAAAAAATTAACCCATAATTTTCTGTCAAGGAAGGTGCTTTGATACCACTTGTAATATTCCATATATAAAATAGTATGGAGAACATAAATAATTAGCTAGAAATGGCAGATAAACAATAATATAACCATAACAACACCACAATAATACCATAATAACACCAAAAATATCACTTTGATTACTGAGAGCAATGTTCACTTGCCTCTTCGAGGGGGAAACCTCTAGCAGAGCAAAGCTCTATTACAATAATATCCTAGACAAAAAATTTCATACCCTCTACTTCTATTTATACTAATTATGTCTATCCAAAGAACAATCTAGAGGAACATCATTCTAGAAGCAAAAGCTTCTATTAGGTCTTCTTACATTTGACTTATTCTTCCTTATTACTAGGCCTTATTAATATTGACCTTTATTACATGGAAATATATTATTCTACCTACATGAGGGGTTAGGTCCCTAACAGAGATATGAATAATAAAGGTATGATAGGTTATGATTAGGGACTAGAAAAACTGAAGGGGGGAAGAAAACAAGGAGAGTAGGTGTTACCCTAAGAATATCAAGGTGATAATGGAGGAGAAAGAGATGGGTAAGACTACCCAGAAAGAACCATCAAATGGACAGATAGTAGGATGGATTTCCCTAGGAATAAGGATAGGAATTCCAGCCTAAGGGATCTTGGATGAAAAAAGAGAAAGAAGGGGTAGATTCCATGGGTGAAGGAGGAGTGGAAGGAGGAAGGATTTATTTTTTGAAGTTTTGTCTTAAACATGTTTGTTTCTTATAATAATACCAAATCTAGCTCTTCCTTTAAAATTTCATTTTGAGTGCTTTGAATTTCATATTGATCCTATTCCCCTAAAATCCAGTAAACCACTTTCATTTACATGGTTTGGTAGTTTTTCAAAGATCTATTTTTCTATCCAATTGACTCTAGTAGCTAGAGTCTACTTCTTTCTACCTTGTTGATAATCTATGTCTTATTATTGTCTTCTTGCTTTCCCTAATTTGATCATATTCGTGATTGTTTCTATGCATAAAAGGTTCATGCTAAAAGTCTAGCACCTATTTCTATGAGCATTTGAAAATCTTTAAGTCGATATTATCCAAAATAAGTTTCTCTAAATCTATATCTATACAAGATCCATGCATAAAGAGTTGTTAGTGGTCAATTGTCTATCTTTGAAAGACACTCTTCATTGCAATTGTTAAAAGGGTTAGTGTATAAACACACCTACTTTGTCACTACAAAAATAGTGGTAGTAAACAGACTACTAAACCCATCTAGTGAGGTGATAGGTTATGACCATCAACAAACCTCCAAGAATTATAAATCCCCCATGATCAATGCCACCTGATGATGATTTTTGTTCCATTTGGCTTACTAATCTATGGATCCACCAACATTACCATATCTAAAAGAGAATTACAATATTAATAGAAATCAAATATAAGGGTGTACTAAAAGGGAATGTCTTAGTAAATATCTATAATAGATTCATCCTCTTATGACAATGAGACATGCATGCTTTTCTCCAATCTAGGATAATTACGATGAAGCATAGTTCGCATACAACACTCAAGAAAAAAACCCTTCTTCTAAGAAGCTATAGGCGGGGGTTATATATTTTGCTAAAGAATTTTCTAAGGAATTGCACTTGGCTGATCCTTCTAATGTAGTTTTCTCTCATGGGAAAGACAACCGAAAAGCAGCTAAACATGCCTTTGAGGGATTTGAACCTAGGAGTGGGGAATCAACTTGAAAATTTCATCTTGAAGGGACTGTGTATTGTCCTTTAATGATAATATGCTCTCTTCATTTTCATAGTGCAGTTTGAATTATCATTTTAGAGTGATAATTTTATAGTAAGAGAGGGATTGAAAGTTGGACAAGAATCCTCTATTCTTAGATTAACATGTCACAAATTTTTAGAAGTCACATATGACTGTTATAGAAAGATTTGCCTCACCCCATGAAACTTGCTTAGAAGGCCTTTTCCATTTCCCTATGTATACTTGAAGTCCCATTTTGTAGTTCCTAGAAATAAAAAAATGTATTTCTCTACATATACGCTCCCTAATAGCTATACAATATGCGTATACACAAGTTGCACCATTACAGGCTGCATACATAGAGTTTTGTGCCAAAAATTAAAAAATGGTGTCAAGTTTCCATGTCACATCATGAGATCCATGATCCTTGACCTTCCATATACTGGAAACGTTCTGACTTGACCCTTTAGTTCCATTTGAAGGATATAAATGGGCCATATACAAGATGTGGAGAAAAGAGGAGAATAATTCAACTTTGAGAGCAAAGTTACTTTGGAGAAATTATTCACTTCATATTGAGTCTACATCCCTTTGTCATTTTAAGTCTAAACACATTTTTCATCCCCAAGTTCTTCCCTGTTTGATGGAGAACCTCATTGTCTCTCATATATGAGCTTGCCTTTGGTGGAGGATTGAAGTGGTGGAGGCCCAGTTGGAAGGGACTTAGTTTCTTGGTTCCGAACATGATGACACATAAGTTTGTCATTCATACACTTCTGTTGATTACATTTTAATGGAAATACCATTTTCTCGTCCAATTAATGGATTGTAAATATTTGAATTGTTATTCCATGGGTGTATTTGTTATGAACATAGATAGATTATGCTATTATATGTGCTAATTTTATATATTATCATTGTATGATTGCGTATCTTGGTTGTTGAGGACAAGTTGTAGGTGTGTTTCTTTGAGTCAAGTTCTCAACGATGGACTTCATCGAACGTATGGACAAGGTAGGCTCTTTATCTTGTCTTGTTATCATATTTGTTTATATAGCATTGTTATAGAAATATTTTCCTCACCCTATGAAAACGTGCACAAAGGGTCTTTTTCCATTTCCCTATGCAGACTTGAAGTCCCTTTTTTCAAATCCCAGAGCTTAAAACATGATTTTTCCACATATATGTTCCCTAACATCTATACAACATGTGTATACACAGGTTGCACCACTACAGCCCATGTACATCGAGATTTGTGCCCATAATTCAAAAAAGGTGTCGGTTTCCATGTCACATCGTGAGATCTATGATCCTTGTCCTTCCATATACTGGAAACGTTCTGATTCAATCCTTCAATTCCACCTGAAGGCTACAAATGGGACAAATCCGAGCTATGGAAAATATGGGAAGAATTCAAGTTTGAGAGCAAAGATACTCTGGAGAAATTATTCACTTCACATTGAGTCTGCATCCCTTTGTCCTTTAAGTTTGAACACATTGTTCAACCCCAAAGATCTTCCCTTATTGATTGAGAACCTCATTCTCTCTTTTATATGAGATTTCCTTTGGTGGAGGATTGAAGTGGTGGAGGCCCAGTTGGAAGGAACTTTGCTTCTCGATTCTGAACCGTGCCGACAGGAAAGTTTGTAACTCATTTACTTTTGTTGATTACATTTTAATAGAAATACTCTTTTCTCATCCAATTAATATCTTGTGAATATTTGAATTGTTATTCCATGGGAGTATTTTTTATGAATGTTGATGGATTATTCTATTGAATGTGATAACATTATATATTATCACCATATGCTTGTGTTTCTTGGTTGTTTAGGACAAGTTGCAGGTGTATCGCTTTGGGTCAAGTGTGTTGATTAAGGTTGGTTATCATTGATGTCAACCCTTGAAGAAAGCCCTGCAACAAAAAGGTTTGGGCAATGGACCCAAGATTGTTTGATGTAAATATTACTCATTATTATGTTGTCATGGTTCATAAGAAGTAAAAATGGATGAACTCCAAAGTGGTCCCCTTATGGTGAAAGCCCTCACGAGAAGATGCTTTGCAGAGTAAGAGAACCCATGATTAATTGTGGAATAATGAGATGAAGGACAATGAATTTGTCAGGTAACCTATCCTATATGGATAGTGTTTGTGATTTTGTTTCTGGTGGTATGTGGAACATCACATAACTCCTCACGGTTAGATAGTTATGGCCATGATAAGTTGGAGACCCCAGGTTTGGGTAATGGACCCAAGTTTGTGTTATCACTCCAAGAAACTCCTTAGGGTTGTAGGATAAGGATGTTGGTAACTTAGAAATAATGTGTATATGTGCTTGGAACAATGGGGTCTTTAATGATCAATGCAATAGAAAACTCATACATCTAAAGAAACAGTGCTTTCAGGAAACAATAATTAGATCAAGTTAATTGAAAGGAGAGGATGAAGAACACTATTCTTGATTGCCAAATACAACTGAATGTAGGGCTTAATACAAGATAGAGAGAAATCCTTTAATTTCAAGTTTATGAGCTTAATAAAGAGATACTAGTCTTCATGAACTAAAATAAACTGAAACAAAGTACAGAAAAGGAAACATGGACAATTCTGATATTGAAAATGAAAGGAAACTGAACTTTATTTCTGCAAATAAGAGTCTATACAGTGGCACCAAATATCTCCCAGTTTGAACCCTTGTCTCTTAGAAAAAATAGGCATTTATATCCTTTTACAATCAGTTTTACAGATCCTAAAAACATGGATCTGTATTTAAAAATAGAAATTCAAATCTAACTAAACAACTTGATAATAAAGACTTAACAACTAAACTAGCATTCAAATTGTCTTCAATCTCAAAATTCGACATCTGTATTCTTTAGCTTCTAGAATCCGTGGTGTCATGAAACATGCAGAGGCACCTATCTTGGTAGTTGGATTTCTTTAGTTGTTCATAGTAGATACTTTAGGAGAGTTGTTTAGCATGTGATTCTCAAAATTCCCTCAAATCTCTGATGCAGAGTCCTTTTCCAGCAAGTTGTTATCCCTTGATACTCTGGAACCTCTTTATAATCTTTGAAAAATAACCTGCTCCGTCCCTAGCTTCCAAAAATGATTTTCTGCTTTCCCCAGTTAACTCGCTTCATAATTCGTTGGTTAGCTAGTGAAAGAGCTGCTTTTCACCAGCTAACTGGTCGTAAAATTTTGCTGTGCATTGGTGAAAGCTCTGCCTTGGACCAAAACGAGTTTTCACCTTCAAAACTGTGATTCTATCAAAAACTCAATGTGTCTCTGATTTATCCCCTTGCATGTTTACAACAACCTGAGCAAGCACTTTCAAATCTGGGTGGGACTTTTGCTTCAATCTTCTGATTTTTCTTTTAAGGCACTTTGCTAGCCACCATAGACTGTTGTAATCTTTGGTGATCTTATGTTTTATTTTATTTTCCTTGACACTTTCACGAGCCATATTTTCAAATGCAGCGTTGGTTTCTACAAAATTATTGGACAACTTCTTATACCTTTCCTTTATTACCCTCTCTAAGACTTCCTACTGAGCTATCACTTCTTTGAGATGCTTAATCTTCTGTGTTTTCTTCGAATTAGTTCTCTTTGATGTTTCCCCTTCCTCGGTGTGAGTAAAGGTCTCATAATTCTGTGCAAACTCAATTGAGTGTTCAGGACTCTTGATGACAGGGTTCTCATCTTCTTGCTTTGGTTTTGAGTCTATATATGGCAGGTTTAAGATGTTTGTTCTCTTCTCTGTAGGCTTCTCTGTAGTAGTCTCAAAATTCATCTTTTTCTTTGACCTGTGAGATTTCACACCAGAGATTCTATCTTCTGGAGGTCCTGGAAGGGTCCTCCTCTTTCTCAAACTACTTTGAGGAGTCAACTGTTTCTTACCAGCTTTCCCCTGTTCATTCACGGGCTGTGTTTGAGTTTCAAAGCCCTCCCAAAACAGAAAATGTTGTCAGGGCCTTCCCTTCAGTCTTAAATCCTCTAGAATGATCAATTTAATAAGGCCAAAGTGGCACGGAGTGTTCTCCATGCTTAGGGGTTGAGCCCTAATATTTTTACAGACCTTAGTTAAGGTCTTGTGCAAGAAAAAAGGTAGATTGAGGAGAGTTTTACCTGTGAAATGGTCTAGGAGCTTGAAATGATACATCATGAGTTTATCATACCTGCCTTATGAATTTATGTAGAGTTGGATGCCCTTAAACAAATCCTGCCACTCATCCTCTAAATGGGAAACTGGCATGCTCTTCTTCCATGCATTATGCTTGAATTCTTCCTTCAAATAGGCTCTGAAATTTAAGTTTTTGGTGGCAGTAGTTTTGAACCAACTATGGCCCGATCTTGGTAGGCTAGTCGTTGTAGCAATGGCAGCTTCATCTACAATGATCTCCAAGGACCCAACACGAGCCTTATTCCCGTCAAATGTTTTAGCAAAAGCCTCTGTTGTTGACTGGTGACAACCATTCTGCAGCCTCTCAACAAATTCGATGCAACCTGCGTTTGAAAAGTGTTTCTGGACTTCTGGATGCGTCTGTAGGAAAGATAGACTGTCTAACTCTTTTCTTAGTAAAGACCCACTACGTCTCCTCACCATCTGCAACCCAAAATCCCAAACGATTCTGCACACACAACACAAAAAACTGTTATCTGGGCCGAGGTCTTGCGCTGGTGGAAGCACTCAGGAGTCAGCTCTGTATTTCAAAATTAAAAACTTAGCATACATTAGTGAATGATGCTTGTTGGGAAAGCGATGAATCGATGTGATGCCGTCAGCCAAGTAGTATAGCTCATGTACCTGTGATAATGGATTCAAATTCGCCATTTCTATCGCCATGCTTGTGAAGCATGCGTTACTGAACAAGATCTGATTTGTAATCCAATTTAGACATGCAACTCGAGTTCCCATGATTATCCACTTTCACCAGCGCATCATCCTTGATTGCATGACATGGGCTGAACGTATCATCAATAGATTTTTTAAAACGTGGATAAACGCACGTGATCCCTGCTTTCATCAACACACAACCCGTGAGAAATGCTCCTCGGCTGTTGAAATCCACTGCTTTCACCGGCGCACAACCGGTGAGAAATGCTCTTTAGCTGGTGAAATTCACCACTTTCACCGGCGCGCACCCCGTGAGAAACGCTCTTTGGATGTTTGAAAATCCCCTCTTTCACCAGCTAACGACCTGTGAGAAATGCTCCTTAGCTGTTGAAAGTTGCCACTTTCACCAGCTAACCATCATCTTTTAAGCACTTGTTAGCTGTTGAAATCATTTTATGAAAATTTTAAGGAGAAGACCTTTATGGGTCATCTTATTTCTAAGACAAAAATCAAAACCTAAGTCTTGCAGCTAGAAAAACTCAAAACCAATTTGAGAAAACTACCAATAGTAATGCTATCCACCACAAAATGCGACCATAGGGACGGGTTCATTTTGGGAGCTAACATTTGGCTCCAACTGGGATGGGCATCTCCCTGTGAGGTGACCAAGAACCTAGCTAGACTCAGTAGCCTTATTACAATTTAAAACAGAAATTTGAAAAATAGTTTTGCTAGTACCATTGGGCATGGAGTTATTCAAGTGACAGAAATAAAGAAAACGGAACTGAAAAAGAATATGTACGAGTAGAATAGGGATTCAAAGAAAATCCTTATGAGAAATAGATCTTTAGAAAGTGCCCGTTGAAAGGGCCACCTGCTACTTCCTCGCCTGAAAGAGTTTGGAGAACAAAGGTATTGTTCTGCTACACCGTTGTTATGACAAAAGGACCTGTCCAGAGAGCCTCAATTTTTTTGTGTTTCCCCTTCTCTTGCCTTCCTGCATCCCATTTTAAGACTAAATCCCCTGTTTTTAAGACATTTGATTTGACTTTCTTGTCGAAGGACTCCTTGATTCTCTCTTGATGCAATTTTGTTTTTTCCAAGAGATGCTCTCTATCTTGTTGTAGTTCTACCAAATTATGAATTCTCCAGGTCAAATCACTTGGTTCAGAATCAGTTTCTTGTAAAAACTTTGCAACCGGCAATGCAAGTTGAACATAAAATATGGCTTCAGTACCATATACCAACTTGAAAGGAGATGTACCAATTGATTTCTTACATGTAACCCTGTCAGCCCACAAAGAAAACTTCAGTTTGGAATCCCAACCTCTGGCATTTTTTTCAAGCAGCTTCTTTATAATTCTGACTAAACTCTTGTTGGATGACTCAACTAAGCCATTCCCTTGTGGATAGTAAGCAGTGGAATGTACCAGCTGAATTCCAAGCTCTTCACACAATTTCACCAAGTGTTTATCTTTGAATGCAGCAGCGTTATCAGTGACTATTCTCTTAGGGAAGCCAAATCTGGAAAATATGTTTTCTTGCAGAAAGTTTATGATGACACTATGATTGGTGTTCTGGGTGGGAATAGCCTCAATCCACTTTGTAAAGTAATCGGTGGAAACCAGGATCCACCAGTGATGACCACTAGAAGGCGAATGAATTTCACCTATGAAGTCTAGGCCCCACTGCTGGAAAGGCCCTGTGACCACTATAGGTTTGAGGGGAAGAGACTTCAGTTGTTGTTTACCTTCGAATCTTTGACACTTGTCACATGTTCTCACAAATTCATACACATCTGAAAATAAGGATGGCCAGTAGTAACCAGATCTTAAGATTTTGTGTGCAGTGGTTTTCCAATAGTGATGTCCCCCGCATTCACTATTATGAAATTCAATCATGACTTTAGCTGCTTCTTCTTTGTTTACGCACATCAACAATAAACCTATGGGATTTTTCTAGAACAATAAGTTGTCATTGATGCAAAAATTTATGCTTTGAGCTTCAAAGCCCTTCTTTGAGTTTTTGTCAAATCTGATGGGACTGATAAAGTTTGTAGAAAATGAATAATCTGGCTGTACCATTTGCAATCAGCTAAGTGAGCTAAGACCTACATTTCCTCACCTTCTTTATTCTCTGAAAACTGAACATTTTCTGCATTAATACTCACCAAATTTATCTCGAGCAGCCTGCAATTTTCCTCTGCCAAAAGTTTGGCAAGGCCCTGACCCTTCACAAGTTTTGCTAGTTTGATTTCAACATCGAATTCAATCAACCTTGCTATCCACTTACTCCTTTTTCCATCTATGTTGGGTTGGACAAGCACATCTTTAACTGAACTGGAGGGAACGAAAGCTATTACCTTTGCCTGAAGAATGTAAACTCTGAAAGCTTTCAATGACTTGACAAGTGCATATGCTAGTTTATCCAACAATTCATACTTTACCTTTGCGTCCCTCAAGACCTTACTGAAGAAGGAAACTGGATACTCCTGATCATCGACATTTTTCTGTAAGAGTACTGTTGTGATTGTATCACTTGAAGCAAATGAAAAAATGTAAAATACCTTGGAGAAATCGGGGCTGATCAAAACAGGGGCTGTGCCTGTTGTGATGGATTCCTTGATGGCATTGAATGAGTGTCTGGTTGCTTCAGTCCATTTTACCTCGGAGTCCTTTCTTAACATAGCAGTGATGTGCTTTGTGAGTTCTGCAAAGTTTACTATAAACCTTCTGACGAAGTTTATAGTCCCAAGGAAAGACTGAATGTCTTTCTTTGATCTAGGAAGAGACAAATTTTTAATTGCTTCTACCCTCTTTGGGTCAATTTTCACCCCATCAACTGAAACAATATGCCCAAGTAATTTCCATTCTTTAAGTGCAAAATTTGATTTTTTTGGATTAAGACAAATGCCATACCTTCGACATTTCAGAAATGTCCTTTTTAAGTGCTGCAAATGAAGTTCATGGCTGCTTGAGAAAACGGTGATATCATCGAGATAAATCAAGACAAATTTATCTTTCTCTCCAATGAAAGCAATGTCCATTTCCCTTTGGAATGCCGCTCCTGCATTCATCAATCCAAAGGGCATATTCTCATACATAAGCGTACCCCATGGAGTGGTAAAAGCAGTCTTTTCTTTGTCTTCTGGATGGACAACAATCTGGTTGTATCCGGAAAACCCATCAATAAAAGACATCACCTTTGATCCTGACACCTTCTGCAAAATATGCTCCATTTTAGGCAGAGGGTAGTTGTCCTTCCTAGAGCACTTATTCAAATTTATGAAGTCGACACAGAGTCTGATCTCCCCATTCTTCTTCCTGATCGGTACGAGATTGGCAATCCATTCTGAATATATGAGGGGAATGATGATGCAGGCATCCAATAGTTTTTTAATTTCCCTTTCCATTGTAGGCAACAATAAAGGGTTGAAGGATCTAAGCTTCTGCCTGAAAGGTTTGGTGTCTTTATTCAAGGGAATCTTATGCTGAATCACCTTTGTGTCAAAAGTCTTCAAGTCATCATACTGCCAAGCGAAGATGTCCGCAAACTCCTTTAGAAATTCTCCATAATCAACCCTTTGTTTTTCAGTCAAATGTGAGGCTAAGTTGACATGTTTAGGATCTTGCTCACTAGCCACATTATACTGCAAAACTTCTGAATCTTTTTCCCCACTTTCCAATTTTACAGCCACATCATTGTTATCGAACAACCTTTCCAACAGGACCAAACCTTTAGGAATTTTGTTGGTAGACAGTTGAACTATTTCATGTGCTGCGATTTTTCTTCTGAACTTTGACTCCTCAATTTCATTGCCATGTTCATTCTCCTGATCGATCTGCAGATCTACAAACTCATCTATCACTGCAAGGAATCTAGTGAGTTCAGCATCATCTTCAAAAACCTTCCAAAATTTTACATTATCAGGGAGAGAGGGCCTATATTTAACTTGAATATCATAAGTTAATTTATGAGGCAGAGGGGGTATGAATGCACAAGAAGACATAGCTAATGAATCAGCCAATTCATTCATTGCTCTAGGTACATACGAAATTTTAAAATCTGCAAAATCGTGAATTGCCTTCAACACTTCATCTTTGTATGCCTTCAGCCTGACATGATTTGCTTGAAAGGACTTATTCACCTGCTGAATAATCAAATATGCATCTCCAAACACCTGCAATTTTTTAATCTTCCTCTCTTTGGCTGCATTCATCCCCATAAGTAGTGCCTCATACTCAGCAATATTATTAGTCACTTTAAAATCAAGTTTAAAGGAAAAATGAGAAGTTTTCTTAGAAGGGGAAATCAATACCACTCTTGCTCCTGCTGACTCCTTAGTGAAAGCACCGTCAAAGAACATGTTCCAAAGGTCATCTTCTGCTGTTTCTGTGGGCTGAAATGTGGTCTGATCTATGGACTTTCTGAGCAGCAATGTATCAGGTAATGAATCATCAATTTGTAAAATACAAGATCACATACCTTTGTCGACTGAATAGATAGGATGATTGGATGGATTTTTCTCGTCACTAATGACATATGCCAACAGAGATTCCCTGTATAGCCTTTTGTTCACCCCTCCAAAAACAAGGATAGTAGTGTAGGAGAGATCCATTTGAAGAGTTCCGCCTAGTCTCTTCATCCACGATCTTGATAGTAGACATCCAAATTTAGGAGGTATGTCGGCCACCACTATATCCATCACCATAGTATTCATGGATGCTTGGGTTAAGGTTACAGCCAAATCCTTAATCATCCCAAGACATTTGACTTTTTGAGAATCAAAAGAGAAAAGGTCATGATAAGACTTGGTGATCTCCAGCCCAAGCTCATCCATGACCGCCTTTGACATCAAATTGTGTGAAGCACCAGAGTCCAACAAACAATTATGCAGTGTTTTCTCATGAATATTTAGAGAGATGTAAAAGGGAGGACAAATTTCATCTTTGTCTTCTATCATTTGGCCCAGAGTGATGGTTGGCTTATCATCATATATGTTGAGGATATTAGTAGAAAGGGATACATATTGGGGATCTAGAGTTTTGAGGATATCCCTTTTGAACTTTTCATTTTTCATCAGCTCAACTAGAGGAATAGGAATTTTAATTTTTTGTATTTCAGCCTCAAAATTAAAAGAATATGGAACTTTATCAGAAGATTTATCGGAAACCTTTACCTGATTTGAAGGGGATTCCTGATTTCTTTGTTGTTCAACAGGAGGTTGACTTTCTGGAGTTTGATGCTTGACAGGGGAAGCAGTCTTCTTGGGAGGAGCTGATGCTTTCACCTTTGACGGATTTGCTTGTCGATTCTCTGATGTATGATCTTTTTTCTTAATAGGGGTTGTGCTCTTTTCAGGAGAGGCTGGTGCATCTTGTTGAGAAGTATCAGATTTAGATCGGACGTTATATCTATTCTTATCTTCTGTTGTGAAAATTCCATCATCAATAAGATTATCTTCTGTTTGTTCAGTTATCAATGATTTCTCGTAGTCGTGTTGTGTTAGATAAGATTTCCCTGTCTCTTCTCCAACACAATGAATATTACCTTCTCCATATTCTTGATCTTCACCATCGTCTTCGTCCATCACAACATTTTGAAGAGGGACCTTTATCCTCTGATCTTCAGTAGGATTCTTTTCTCTTTGCAAGATCTGAGTTGGCTGATTATTTCTTCTGAAGTTGTTGGGATTTTGATTAGGATTTCTGCCTGCAGAATCATAAGTGCCTCTTCCCTTCACATGATGTTTATTTTCGATCTTGAGCTTAGATATCTCAGAGGTTAGAGACTCTAACATCTTGGCCATTTTATCAAGTTTCGGATCAACACTTGTTGACGATGAAGCCTCATTCTTTGGTCTTCTCCTATCAGAATCTCCTTTCTGCTTCTGGGAGGCTAAAATATTTGATTCCACCTCAAGGGCAGCATTTTGCATGAGAGATAATGTTGGTGACCTCCTTTCTCTCAACAGTACACAAAAATCTAAGTCAAAAGCATCAGAATATGTGATCTTGGCAGAAGCATCTGACGGTTTTATCTCAGCTGGTATCTTTCCATACATCCGGTTAATTTTTTTAGTGAAATCAGAGACTGACTCACTACTTTGTTTCCTCAGGTTTCTGAATTCTATGATGTAGTAGACAAAATCTCTTCTGTCACCCCAATGTTTCAGAAATGTCTCATCCAATTGCTCAATTCTAGCAATGGAACCAGCAGGGATTTCTTTGAACCATTTCCTAGCATGGCCATCTAGGCTTTGGACAAAGACTCGTGTCCAAACATCTTCTTCTTCAATATTAAGGTTTTTAGCATAACTGTAAAAAGCCTCAATATGTTCTTCAGTAGACACATCGCCTTCGCCTATGAATTTGGGCATATACTTCTGATAGTCTCCCGTTGGCATGGTTGATATTGGGTTTGGCAATATGAGTGGTGCATACCTAGAAGCTAGGATTTGTTGCATCTTAGTCAAAGGAGGTGGTGCAACCATGACTATAAAGGGTGGGGAAAATGATAGTTTCTTTTTCAAATCTTCAACACTGGAGGAATGTGAAGGAGGTGAATCTTGTAATGGGAAAGAGGTCTGATAAGAGGCTCTGTAAAAATTTGCAAGTTGTCCAGCCAAATTTCCTTCACCTTTAGCAGATAGCTCTTGGAGGAGATGTTCAACAACAAGGAGGCTAGTATAAATGTTTAAGTGATATTCTTGTTGCTGAGAGTGGAAAGACTCAAGGGAAGAAGAACTGTGGCTTCTTTCTAAAGTCTTAGATGTTTTTTCAATCAAATTAAAATCTATCAATTTATCATCACTAGGATTTTTCTGTTGATCAAAAATAATTTGTTCTTCTACAATATTTACAGTTGTTTTTTCATCAATGTTCTCTGAAAAGAACTCAAATTTTTCTGTAGTAGATTTTCCAGAACTGAAAAGAGGATTACCTTCTGTATCTGATCTTGAAGTTTGACCTTGAATTGTATTTTCGTTTCTGAGAATTAGTTCTGGATTGGACACTGGTGTGATCGGTGATTCTTGAGAATTCGCCCTAGTATTGATCCTCTTAGGAGCCAGGATGAACTTGTGGAGTCGCCAGATAGATGATTACAACCAACTAAAAATGTCTAATCTTTGTCTATCATCAAAGATCAGCTCTGTGTCATATCCCAAGAAAGCAGAACTTGAATTTCGTCTCCCCCGCAACGACGCCAATTTGTTATCACTCCAAGAAACTCCTTAGGGTTGTAGGCTAAGGATGCTTGGTAACTTAGAAATAATGTGTATATGTTCTTGGAACAATGGGGTCTTTAATGATCAATGCAATAGACAACTCATACATCTAAAGAAACAGTGCTTTCAGGAAACAATAATCAGATCAAGTAAATTGAAAGGAGAGGATGAAGAACACTATTCTTGATTGCCAAATACAACTGAATGTAGGGATTAATACAAGATAGAGATAAATCCTTTAATTTCAAGTTTATGAGCTCAATAAAGAGATAACAGTCTTCATGAACTAAAATAAACTGAAACAAAGTACAAAAAAGGAAAGATGGACAATTCTGATATTGAAAACTAAAGGAAACTGAACTTTATTTCTGCAAATAAGAGTCTATACAGTGGCACCAAATATCTCCCAGTTTGAACCCTTGTCTCTTAGAAAAAATAGGCATTTATAGCCTTTTACAATCAATTTTACAGATACTAAAAACATGGATCTGTATTTAAAAATAGCAATTCAAATCTAACTAAACAACTTGATAATAAAGACTTAACAACTAAACTAGCATTCGAATTGTCTTCAATCTCAAAATTCAACATCTGTATTCTTCAGCTTCTGGAATCCGTGGTGTCATGAAACATGCAGAGGCACCTGTCTTGGCAGCTGGATTTCTTTAGTTGTTCATAGTAGATACTTTAGGAGAGTTTTTTAGCATGTGATTCTCAAAATTCCCTCGAATCTCTAATGCAGAGTCCTTTGCCAGCAAGTTGTTATCCCTTGATACTTTGGAACTTCTTTATAATCTCTGAAAAATAACCTGCTCCATCCCTAGCTTCCAAAAATACTTTTTATTCTTTCACCAGTTAACTCGCTTCATAATTCGTTGGTTAGCTGGTGAAAGCACTGCCTTTCACCAGCTAACTGGTCGTAAAATTTTGATGTGCACTGGTGAAAGCTCTGCCTTAGTCCAAAATGAGTTTTCACCTTCAAAACTGTGATTCTATCAAAAACTCAATGTGTCTCTGATTTATCCCCTTGCATGTTTATAGCAACCTGAGAAATCACTTTCAAATCTAGGTGGGACTTTTGCTTTTTCTTTTGCTTCAATCTTCTGATTTTTCTTTTAAGGTGCTTTGCTAGCCACCATAGACTGTTGTAATCTTTGGTGATCTTTTGTTTTCTTTTCTTTTCCTTGACACTTTCGTGAGCCAGATTTTCAAATGTAGCGTTGGTTTATCCAAAATTATCGGACAACTTCTTATACCTTTCCTTTATTACCCTCTCTAAGACTTCCTGTTGAGCTATCACTTCTTTGAGATGCTTAATCTTTTGTGTTTTCTTCGACTTAGTGCTCTTTGATGTTTCCCCTTCCTTGGTGTGAGTAAAGGTCTCATAATTCTGTGCAAACTCAATTGAGTGTTCAGGACTCTTGATGACAGGGCTCTCATCTTCTTTCTCTGGTTCTGAGTCTGTATATGGCAGGTTTAAGATGTTTGTTCTCTTCTCTGTAGGCTGCTCTGTAGTAGTCTCAAAATTCAGCTTTTTCTTTGACCTGTGAGATTTCACACCAGAGATTCTATCTTCTGGAGGTCCTGGAAGGGTCCTCCTCTTTCTTGAACTGCTTTGAGGAGTCAACTTCTTCTTACCAGCTTTCCCCTGTTCATTCACGGGTTGTGTTTGAGTTTCAAAGCCCTCCCAAAATAGAAAATGTTGCCAGGTCCTTAACTTCAGTCTTAACTCCTCCATAATGATCAATTTAGTAAGGCCAAAGTGGCACAGAGTGTTCTTCATGCTTAGGGGTTGAGCCCTAATCTTTTTACAGACCTTAGTTAAGCTCTTGTGCAAGAAAAAAGGTAGATTGAGGAGAGTTTTACTTGTGAAATGGTCTAGGAGCTTGAAATGATACATCATGAGTTTATCATACCTGCCTTTTGAAGTTATGTAGAGTTGGATGCCCTTAAACAAATCCTGCCAATCATCCTCTAAATGGGAAACTAGCATGCTCTTCTTCCATGCATTATGCTTGAATTCTTCCTTCAAATAGGCTCTGAAATTTAAGTTTTTGGTGGCAGTAGTTTTGAACCAACTCTGGCCCGATCTTGGTAGGCTGGTCGCTGCAGCAATGGCAGCTTCATCTACAATGATATCCAAGGACCCAACACAAGCCTTATTCCCATCAAATGTTTTAGCAAAATCCTCTGCTGTTGACTAGTGACAACCATTCTGCAGCCTCTCAACAAATTCGATGCAACCTGCATTTGAAAAGTGTTTCTGGACTTCTGGATGTGTTTGTAGGAAAGATAGACTATCTAACTCTTTTCTTAGTAAAGACCCACTACGTCTCCTCGCCATCTGCAACCCAAAATCCCAAACGATTCTGCACACACAACACAACAGACTGCTATCCGGGCCGAGGTCTTGCACTGGTGGAAGCACTCGGGAGTCAACTCTGTCTTTCAAAATTAAAAACTTAGTATACATTAGTGAATGATGCTTGTTGGGGAAGCGATGAACCGATGTGATGCTGTCATCCAAGTAGTAAATCTCCTATACCTGTGATAATGGATTCAAATTCGCCATTTCGGTCGCCATGCTTATGAAGCATGCGTTACTGAACAAGATCTGATTTGTAATCCGATTTAGACGTGCAACTCGAGTTCCCATGATTATCCACTTTCACCAGCGCATCATCCTTGATTGCATGACGTGGGCTGAACGTATCATCATTAGATTTTTTAAAACGTGGATAAACGCACGTGATCCACACTTTCATCAGTGCACAACCCATGAGAAACGCTCCTCGGATGTTGAAATCCACCGCTTTCACCAGTGCACAACCTGTGAGAAATGCTCCTTAGCTGGTGAAAGTCACCACTTTCACCGGCGCACACCCCATGAGAAATTCTCTTTGAATGTTTGAAAATCCCCACTTTCACTAGCTAACGACCTGTGAGAAATTCTCCTTAGATGTTGAAAGTTGCCACTTTCACCAACTAACCATCATCTTTTAAGCACGCGTTAGCTGTTGAAAACATTTTATGAAAATTTTAAAGAGAATAACTTTATGGGTCATCTTATTTCTAAGACAAAAATCAAGACCTAAGTCTTGTAGCTAGAAAAACTCAAAACCAATTTGAGAAAACTACCAATAGCAATGTTATCCACCACAAAATGCGACCATAGGGACGGGTTCATTTTGGGAGCTAACATTTTGTTTGATGGATAATGGTATGAGTTATGATATATTTTCAGATAATACTATTCTATATGGATAGTAAATGTCATTCCATTTAGTTTGGTATGTGGAACATCACATAACTCCTGATGGTTTGAGAGTTATGGCCTTACGAAGTTGGAGGACCCTCATATGTCATCTAGAAGCCCCAAAAGGTCAAAGTAGTTAAAGTGGTTTAATAGTTTTTAAAAGGTAAATAATAAAGTGAAGTAATGAGTGTATTATAATTCAAAGTGAATTCAAAATAAATTATTTCAATAATATATTTAATGGAGAAATTAGAAGTGGGTTAACCCTAAAATAAGGAAAGTGGGGCCAAGTGACCAAGAAGATGTTTTTAAGGAAGTTACTTGGAGAGTATAAATAAGAGGCAAGGCTCTCTTATTTTAAACACACTTGAGCATATTGAATATATATAGGTGTCTGAGGTAACCAAGGATATATAAGCTAAAATTCTGAGGGAAGGTGAAGAAAATAAGGCCGAAATGTAAGGAAGGATAAATTCTTTTGATGGTGCTTTCTAAGGTATGTTATTTACAGGTCATCTCACCATTTTCACTATAACTATTTTTCTATAATGATTCAGACCTTGAAATTTATATTCCATTGAAAAAACATATCCATGTATCTGTGGTAAAAAATCCATATTTTGGATCATTGTATTTTTAGAGTTACACTCCATGGAAAATAGAGTTTGTGGATAGTCCTGAAACTAGTAAAAAACAGGTGTTTCAGGTAAAAACGTCATAAATTCTTCATAACAGATCCAAAATTAGTGAAACAAAATGTGTTGGTTAGGGTACAGTCTGTAGTATGTTTTTTCACGATTTTATATCAATTCAACAAATATTTTTTGTGGGGCATGCTCTACAAGGTTGCTCTCTATAATAAGCCAGAATTCAACAAGGTATGCCATTTTTGCTATAAATCATTTTCTGAGAGGTTCCAAGTAGTCACACCTGGAGAAATTGCATAAAAAACATTGAAGAACATTGTGTATCAGTTTCATATCTTTATACATTACAATTACAATGTTATGATTACTTCAAGTTAGGGTTGTTGACTAATCCAAAACTAGGCATGTGAGACTAAAGAAAAGTTTGATGAAAATGCTAGTCTCTTGTTGTTGAAGTTAAGGAAGGTTTGAAGGAATGTGATCATATACACAAGGTCTATTATAGATCTACAAATCAGATTTGGATGATGAATTTGGTGTGGGATTTTGGTTGAGGTACATGTTAAGTACATGGTTGAGACAAGTAGTTGATGAGTTGGCACATACATGAGGTGTATAGTTGATGATTTTCGTACATATTGATGAGTCATAGTTGATGAGTAGTTGAAACATGATTGATATATACTTGGTACATGTTTGGATGCACTTGTTTATGGTACATGTTGATTATAGGTTATTTGGTACAGGTTGGTGCATGGTTGATGCACTTGTTAATGGTATAGGTTGAGGTACAGGTTGATGCATGGTTGATGCATGGTTCATATTTATTGGTACATGTGTACAGTGGTATATCTCATAGTGACAAGTTGGCAGTGGTTCCATCATTCTACTTCTACTTCAGGGTGGCAGGATGGGGCAAGGACAGGTGGTTGTAGCCACCTTTTGGTTGTAGCCCGAGAACATAGGAGGTTGTAGCATCCTTCTGGTTGTATCTAGAGAATTGGGGAGTTGGATCTTCCCTCAGGTTGTAGCCTGAGAAACTAAGGGGTTGGAGCCTCCTTCCAGTTGCAGCTGGAAAACAAAGGAAGTTGGTGCTTCCATTGAATGTAATTCTTCAAGACATATAAGAAAAATCATTCTGTGGTTTTCTCTCGATTTGGGTTTCCAAGTAAAACACTGGTGTATAGTGTATGTGTATGTTTTTTCATTTGTTCATTGCTTATTTACTCTACATTTATTGGATGATAATGCTTCATTGATATAACACTTGGATTATATGGTTAAAAAGGATTAAATTTCTCTATTACTGATTCACCCCCCCTCTCAGTAATCCAACAATTGGTATTAGAGAAGGTTCCTTCAGAAATTGGTTTAACCACTAAAAGGTAGATCATGGAGAGTACCAACTAATATAAAAATGGAATACAACAGTTTGATGGACATAAGTATGCTTTTTGGAGCATAAGGATGAGGACATATTTATATAGGAATAGGGATTTCAAGTTTGGCAATCAATTGTAGATGGATACACAGCACCAACAGTTCCACCAACAAATGACAAAGTAGTAAAACTCGGTGAGAATAATTCCAAAGTCACAAATTCACTTTTGAATGGTCTCAGTGATACGATATTCACCAAAGTTGCACACTGTAAATCTTCTAAAGAGATTTGGGACAAGCTTCAAAATATTTATGAAGGAGATACAAAAGTCAAAGAAGCAAAGCTTCAGACTTACAAAGGTCAGTTCGAACAACTAAAAATGAAGGAAGATGAAGATATCACAACCTACTTCTTATGATTTGATGAAATAGTGAATGCAATCATAGGATTGGGAGAAGAAATTGAAGAATCTGTAATTGTTCAAAATATACTAAGATATCTTCCTATGAGATTCAACCCTAAGATATCAGCACTAGAAGAAATATCAGATCTGGACTCAATAAGCATGGATGAAGTGCATGGAATCTTCATAGGATATGAAATGAGAATTGAGCAGGAAGATCCAGATGTAAAAGAAGCAGCCTTCAAGGCATCCAAAATATCAAAGCAAAAGAAAAAGGAACAAGAAGAATATAGCAACAACAGTGACACCTCAGAAGATGATGAAGATGTGGCCAACTTCATCAAAATACTGAACAAGGGAATCAATGGTAGGTATAGAGGTAAGCTCCCTTTAATTTGTTTTAATTGTGATGGTATTGGTCATTTTGCTAACAAATTTCCTCATAAGAAAAAGAGAAATGATGAAGGTTACTCAAAAGGAAAACACATATATAAAGGAAAAAGAACTACAAATAAAATTTTCAAGAAAATATTATACACCAAAGAAGACATCTCATCATCAGATGAAGATGAAGTCAGTGACAATGAGACAGGAAGAGTTCTATTCATGGAAGTAAAAGACTCTGACAAAGAAGACTCAAAAGAAGAATATGAAGAAGCCGAAGAAGAATGTGAAGAAGTCGAATAAGAAATTGAAGAGGCAGAAGTTGACTATCGAGAAGAATTAATGTGTGCCATAGAAGTTATCAGAAGAGAAAAGAAGAAAAACAAGAAACTACAAGCAAAACTAGACAAGAAAAAGGACACTTGAGAACTAGAACAAATGATCACAAAATTGAAGGTTCAAATAGAAGAAGATAAAAGAATTGAAGAAGTACTGAAAGAACAACTAGAAKAAAAGGACAAGATCATTGGAAACTTGGAAGAAGAGGTTGTCACACTAAGAAAGGATATTCAAAAGAAAAATATGCAGAATAGCTCAAAAGTTCTGGATGACATTATCAGCAGTCAAAAATCTTATCTTGACAAGCCTAGACTTGGATACAATCAGACAGAAAAGGGATCAATATCCAAAACAACATAGCAAGAAACAAATCCAAAGAGCTATGTAGAAACAATCAAATAGGATAGGAAGATATACAAGGAAGATTACAGGGACACTCCTCCAGCAAGAAGATTCAGATTTCAGAATCAACAACAGACAAATAGGCCTTAAGAAGAAGAAGGATTCATAAGAGTACGTACTTTTAGAAGATATTCAACTCCCAGGTATCAAACTATATTTTTTGGTTTATGTTATGCATGAAATAATTTTGGACATAAAGTTGTGAATTGCAGAGATAACAACATGAATAGTAACAACTTTTAGAGTTATACACAAAGGGATTATTTAAGGAGGCCTAGTGACACATGAAGAAGAAGTTACAACAGGTTTGAATCTTTGAGCACTAAAGTGGAATGTTATAAATGTAACAATTTTGGACACATGGCCAAGGATTGAAAAATGACAATCCCTCCTAAAGAACCTCAATAGAATAACAACAGTCATAGACAAGAACCTGAGAAAATGACATGGATAAGAAAGCAAGATCAATATAACAATGAAGAATGCACAATCTCTCTACAAGTTAAGCAGAAGAAACACAGTTGGTATGTTGATAGTGGATGTTCAAAACACATGACAAGTGATAAAGACAAATTTCTTACATTATGAAAAGAAAAAAAATGGATTAGTCTCCTTTGGAAATGATAATTCATCCAAAATCATTGGAGAAAGCCAAGTCTAAATTGGGAACAAGAATGAAAAGGCACAAAATGTTCTACTAGTAGAATATATGAAACAAAATCTTCTAAGTGTAAGTCAAATGTGTGACCAATGTCATAAACTTACTTTCAATTCAGAAAAGTGTGAGATAAGAAAAGAAGGTTCAGGGAAATTGGTCGGTACAGCTGCAAGAACTTCAAACAACATATATGTGTTAAGTGAAATTTGAAATGAAAAGTGTTGTCTAGGAAAGGAATATGAAAGTTTCCTATGGAATAGAAGAATGAGTCACATGCATTTCGATAACCTTTTGAAAGTCAGCAAAAGAGAAGCAGTTAGAGAAATTCCCCATATCATGAAACCAACCAACACTTTATGCAAGCATTGTCAACAAGGAAAGAAAACAAAGACCAGGTTCAAATCAAAGGAATATTCAACAACAAGACCAATGGAAATTGTGCACACTGATCTAGTTGGACCAACTAAAACAAAGGGCTTAAAAGGTGAAAAATACTTTATGTTATTAGTTTATGATTATACAAAAATGACTGCAGTTTGATTTCTCAAGAACAAGTCAGAATCTTTTGAAAACTTCAAGATCTATAAGGAAATGGTTGAAAATGAGATGGATTCAATAATAAAATGTTTGAGATCTAATAATGGAGGAGATTTCACTTCAAAGGAAGTTTTGGACTACTGTAGCAGTCATGGAATAAAAAGGCAATTCTTCGTTGCTAGGACACCTCAACATAATGGAGTTGTTGAAAGAAAGAACATGACAGTACAAGAAATGGCTCCAAAAATGATAATGGATTCCAAATTGACAGATATATTTTGGACACATGCATTGCATATAGAATTTCACATTCAAAACAAAGTAATGCTCAGAAACAACACTAATAAAAATCCCTATGAGCTATGGAAAGGAAGACCAGCAAATGTGAAGCACTTCAGAGTTTTTGGAAGCAAATGATACATCAAAAGAGAAGATGGCAGAATGGGAAAGTTTGAATCTCATCTGGAAAAATGAAAACTTGTTGGTAACTCAAGTACAAGGAAAGCATACAAGTGTTACAATCTAAGATTGCACAAAGTTGTGGAAAGCATCAACATAACAATTGATTAAATAGGCAGAACAAAATCAAAGGAAGAAGAAAACAAATCAATGGAACAAATTTTCGAAGAAGAAGCTGAAAAATAAGTAGAAGAGGAAGATGAATATGAAGAGAATCCGACAGAAGAAGAAGAGAAAGTTCAGAAAGTATCTCCAAAGACACCTAGAAAATGAGTACAGAAGAATCATCCTTCATATCATATTATTGGAAACAAAGATGCAGGAGTTGAGACTAGAAGAAAACTCCATTCACCAGAACAAACACACCTATAACTCTTATCTACAATTGAACCAAATTGTTTTGAATAAGCCAGCAAGGATGAATTTTGGAATAAGGCCGTGGATGAAGAATTCGATCAAATAGAGAAAAATAACACTTGGGAATTGGTTCCAAGACCAAAGAATAAGAATGTGATCGACACAAAATGGGTTTTCAGGAATAAATTGAATGAAGATGGACAAGTTATAAGGAACAAAGCTAGATTGGTATGTAAAGGATATGCACGGATTGAAGGAATCGAATTTTAAGAGACCTTTTCCCTAGTTTCCAGAATGGAAGCAATCTATTTACTTTTAGCTTATGCATGCTCCAAAAATGTTAAAGTATATCAGATGGACGTAAAATCATCTTTTCTGAATCGGGAACTTGAAGAAGAAATATACATTGAACAACCAGAAGGATTTCAGTTGTCAAAGAACACAAACTATGTATGTAAATTAAAGAAGACCTTGTATGGTCTAAAACAGGCTCCTAGAGCATGGTAATCCAAACTAGATAAGTATCTGTAGCAAGCAGGGTTCAGAAAAGGAAGTGCAGACAACAACCTCTACATCAAGGTAAGTCAAGGTAATATTTTATTAATTGAAGTTTATGTTGATGATATTATTTTTGGTAGTGATGATGACAAGTTAAGCCATAAATTTGCAAAAGACATGCAGAATGAATTTGAAATGTCGTTACTTGGAGAACTATCCTTCTTTATGGGACTTCAGATACGTCAAAGAAACCAAGGAATTTTTATTTCTCAAACCAAGTATATCATAGAAATTCTAAAGAGGTTCGGAATGGAAGATTGCAAACTAGTTATCACTCCCATGCAAACCAGTTGTAAGTTGAGAAAAGATGATGATTCAAAGTCTACAGATCAGGGGAAATATAGGTCAATGATTGGAAGCCTACTATATGTGACAACATCCAGACCAGATGTAATGCAAGCAGTTGAACAGGTGGCGTGATTTCAAGAAGCACCAAAGGAATCACATGTATTGGCAGTAAAGAGGATTTTCAGATATCTCAAAGGAATAGAAGAGTTTGGATTATGGTATCGAAAAGGAAAAGATCTATCACTTATTTCCTACACAGATGTAGATTGGGCAGGTTGTATTGATGACCGATGAAGCACCAGTGGAGCAATGTTCTACTTAGGTGAGCGTTTGGTATCATGGCTAAGAAAGAAAAAATCATCAGTATCTTTATCTACAACTGAGGCAGAGTATATTGTAGCAACAACATGTTGTACATAGGTTATTTGGATGAAACAAACTTTGATAGATATACATGTTGAGTATGATGAGCCCATTCCAATATATTGTGATAATACAAGTGCCATCAGTATCTCAAAAAACCCGGTGATGCACTCCAAGACGAAGCACATTCCAATCAAGTATCACTTTCTATGGGAATAGGTTGCAGAAAAGAACATCAGAGTTGAGTATGTGGGCAAAAAATAATAAGTGGCAGACATATTTACAAAACCACTTCCACAAGAAGCCTTTGAATATCTTTGCCAAAGACTTGGAGTTATTTCTACTCCAAAATGAATTCTTTTTGAATGCTTATCTTCTATGTCTTAGATGTACACGAGGAAGCACCATAAGAGGACAATTCAGTCAGGGGGAACAATCCCGAATGGAAATATACCTTTGCCATTGATGAAAAAGGGGTAGAGATTTATTAGATACAGAGGATAGAGGCATGGTTCCAGGGGGAGAAGATTTATCAAATGTAGAGGGAAGAGGAAAATTTATTAGATATAGAGGACAAAGGCATGGTTTCAGAGGGAGCATTAGTGATATGATTTCAGTATTGCATCAGAGTGTTTCCATCAATGCCAAAGAGGGAGATTGTTGATTAAGGTTGGTTGTCATTGATTTCAACCCTTGAAGAAAGGCCCGCAGCATAAAGGTTTCGGTAATGGACCCAAGATTGTTTGATGTAAAGATGACTCATTATTGTCTTGTCATGGTTTATAAGAAGTAAAAATGGATGAACTCCAAAGTGGTCCCCTTATGGTGAATTCCCTCACGGGAAGATGCTTTGCAGAGTAAGAGAACCCATGCTTAATTGTGCAATAATGAGATGAATGACAATGAATTTTTTAGGTAAACTATCCTATATGGATAGTGCTTGGCATTCCATTTCTGATGGTATGTGGAATGTCACATAACTCCTCACGGTTAGAGAATTATGTCCATGATAAGTTGGAGACCCCAGGTTTGGGTAATGGACCCAAGTTTGTTTGATGGATAATGATATGATTTATGATATATTTTCCAATAATACTATTCTATATGGATAGTACATGTCATTCCATTTCTGGTGGTATGTGAAACGTCACATAACTCCTCGCGGTTTGAGAGTTATGGCCTTACGAAGTTGGAGGAACCTCATATGTCATCTAGAAGCCCCAAAAGGTCAAAGTAGTCAAAGTGGTTTAAGAGTTTTTAAAAGGTAAATAATAAAGGGAAGTAATGAGTGTATTATAATTCAAAGTGAATACAAAATAAATTATTTCAATAATAAATTTAATGGAGAAATTAGAAGTGGGTTAACCCTAAAATAAGCAAAGTGGGGCCAAGTGACCTAGAAGATGTTTCTAAGGAAGCTACTTGGAGAGTATAAATAAGAGGCAAGGCTCTTTAATTTTAAACAAACTTGAGCATATTGAATATCTATAGTTTTCTAAGGTAACCAAGGATATCTAAGCCTAAATTATAAGGGAAGGTGAAGAAAAGAAGGCTGAAATGCAAGGAAGGATTGTTGGACACACCTACCACACTTAGAGGGGGGGTGAATGAGTGTGGGGCTCTTTTTCCCAAAACTTCCCTCTTGCACAAAAACTCATCAATTAGCATTCAACATTTATTCATTACCCATTGCTTTCATTTATAACGAGTTAGATCTGAGCACATATCAACAACATCTATCAAAAATATATCATCAACAAGTCATCACCATAATGAACACAAAGAACACAAGATGTATGTACAATTTTCTTTTTATTACAGACTACAATCCTTGGGGTTTATCAACAACAACTGAATAGAGTACAACTCTGTAAGAGAACCTTCTCTATAATGAAAGACTCAACTTACACCCTCAGCACCAACTAAGATGAGGCAACAATCCTCAACAAATATCAATCTGTCAGCAGGTACGCGACCTGTCAGTAGTGCAGCCCGCGTGTGCACATACCCTGGCTCACTACAACCCGCGTGTGAATGCAACCATGTATAATGCAACAAGCGTATGTTTCTAAGAAACATGCTCAGATCCTCTACAACCTACAATCACTTTCTCTTCTATCTTCCACTGTCCAAACTAACCCACAGCCAGTCACAACACATCCAAGTTCTCCAATATATTTCTCATGCTCGTCAACAAATCAATATGAATGCTATCTCAATTATGTATAAACAACTAGTATACCATAGCAATCATGTCACTACTGAATCATAAGAGTACTACTCACTCCATCAACCAAATCAACCAAACGGAACCGCATCATAGAAGCCATGCCACGAATTCCCTAAGCATTCACAACACATCAAACAATAATATCCATCAAGATAATAATGTAACCATATCAGTGTCTCAGTGATAGATCTGAGGCCATAGAATGCAGATCTGGAACCTGCCTCATCATCCAAGAGCTTGGCACCAGCTCAAACACAAATTTCCATGATTTTATCCACTCCACACTCCCCGTACATAGTCATCCCACGTGTACACACACCCTATACATAGCCAGCCCACATGTACATGCACCCTATACACAGACAACCTGCATGGGCATCAAAAAATAGGGTTTTCTATGAATCCGAGAATTTTGCTGTCAAGATCTCCAAAATTGTCGAAACATTTATGCGTCCATGATATCCTCCTCTCACTCTCTTCCTTAGAATAGATATTCAATCATGCTCAAGAGATCCACACCAATAAGATGCTCTCACAAGAATCTCTCAATAAATACTCCAAAAGATATTCACAAGAAGCTCTCCATTGATCCACAAAAAAGATTCTCACCAAATGTACATTTTACAAGAGATCCTAGCTTCTTATTTATACTTTCATCTTCTAGGTCACTTAACCCATTTTTAGGTTACTTAACCCATTTCTAGGTCACTTAACCTATTTTCCTTATTTTAGGGTTAACCACTTTCCATGAATAGAAAGTTCTCCAATACTTTATCATTTAAACATTCCTTCTTGATTTTGTCACTTCATAATCTTTCTTTATTTTGTCACTTTACTTTATCATTTAAATAATCATTTCTTCTTTTCAAGCACTTTGACTTCTTTGACCTTTTGGAGCTTCAAGCCATCATATGGGGGTCCTTCAACTTCGTAGATCCATAACTCTCAAACCGTGAGGAGTTATGTGACATTCCACATACCACCGAAAATGGCATGTTAAGCACTATCCATCTAGGATAGTTTCACCAACAACTTCATTGATATTCATCTCATTAATCCACATGCAAGCATGGGTCCTCCAACCATTCTTCTAGGATAACTCAATCTGTAAAGCATCTTCCTGTGAGGGATTTCACCATAAGGGGACCACTTTGGAGTTCATCCATTTGTGCACCTTATCAACCATGATAAGACAATAATGATTCATCTTTGCATCACCACTGCATCATATATATCAACTTTGTATCATGTATCAATGACAACACATTGATCCATATTCATCAATGCATCATATCAATGATCCATCTTTATCAATTGGTTTCCACTTTGACACCTATCATTCTCATCAAGGACAATACATATCAATCATCAATCAATCAATTATTTGACATCAATCAATCAAACCATTTTCATCAATGACATATGATCCAAAAATCTCCAAAATAATCAAACCATTGGCATCAATGACAACATGATCCAACAATATCCCCCTTTGGCATTGATGGCGATACCAACATTGATGTCAACTCTAATTACAAAATATTGATGTCAACATGTAGACAAGGCATGCTCTTCATCAATAGTCAATGTGACTATCTCTCCACATCAATCTCTCCCATCAATAGACATCAATGGAAAATGTCCATTCTCCTCTTGGGGCTACTCCGCCTATCTTTTTGCCGCTAAATAATCTCTCCCCTTTTGAACAAGGGATATCAATATGATGTAATTCCTAAAATACATCGAACATACTCCCCCTGTGACCATTTCTCCTCCTGGAATTATGCCTTTGTGCTCTTTCTTCAAATATAGGGCTCTTTTCTAGGTATGCATCTGATAAATATCTCCTCCTAGAATCATGGGAAGAAGAATGACTCCCCCTAAGGGTATGTCTCCCCCTATCTTCTCTGCAAGATGAACAATATGCTACCATATGATGATCCTTGGACCTATTCATGCACCAAACTTGTGCCATACCATACATCATGAAACAAAAGATATGTCACCTATGAAATAGAGAATCATGAACAATATATACACCAAGTACATCATGTACCAAAATGTTCCCACTATGCACAACACCCATGTGCATCAACAATGTGCCCAAAGATATCATCCATGAAATGTATCCACCATATGCCAACATGTGCATCTACCAATATGCCAATCATGTGCATCCACCAATATTCCAACCATGTGCATCTACCAACATGCCAAACAATGTATCATATCACTCATGATATGTCTCCATCATGAACCAAGTGCCACAATCATGTATCAAACAAATACCAATGTTGTGAAAATCAAGTAATACCATATATGAGTGTACTACTATGCACCAATACCACAAAATGATGAGTCCCATACATGTATTCCAAGTCATCCATAAAACATGTGCCAATCATCCTGCCAATAAGAGCCTCTACTGATGTACTAGAAATGTACCAATCATGCATCACACATAGATCAAACCATGATGTAAAACATGATCACCTCATCAAATCACCAACCATATGTCTCAACATGTAGCCCAATCCATCAACATATGCTTCCAATAATACATCATAATATATACCATCCATGTACACCACCATCAACATCACAAAATGATTAATCCCGACATATCAACATCAATCCATACTCTTGGGTTAGTGCCATGCACCCAATATTTATTTTTATTATACCATTGTGTGATCTCACCATGAAAACCTGCAGCAAATAGTGTCAAAACCTGCAATAAACAATGTCAGACCCTGCAATACAGAGTTATATCATCACATCAAACTCCAAGCAATGTGCATTGCCTTTTTCCCAAGGCTTTACAACATATACGCGGCCTGCTACATAACAGAGCACATGTGTACGCGACCTATTCAAGGTCATCCTGTGTATGCACGTGATTGTCACCACTGTAACCCATGTGTGCCTCAGTAGATGACACTTTTGTACTTCCCTTCAGTCTTTCATTATGATCTGGTTTCTTTGTCTTCTTCAACCACTTCTATAGATGACCTTTCTCTTCATAACTTGAGCTCTGGGTATCCATCTTTTCAAATATGCCTCCCTTTCTTACTTCATTCCTTCTTCTATCCATGCTATGTGAAGTCCTCATCATGGACTTTCTTCTTGTGTTCCAACACTCCTGGGATTTGTGGCCAAATCCACTACAGTGGTAGCATCTCATGGAGTTACAATGAACAACAACGTGTCCTACTTGATCACATCTCCAACACCTCATGGTGTTATAGATTCTTCCATTATATCTTCTTTCATAAGATATACACTCAAAATATTTGTGACCATATCCATTACATGAATAACAATACCCATGAAAGACACTTTCATACCTTTTCTTTGGTGTCCCAAGAATGGCTTCTTGATGTCTTCCTTGCTTTGTTCTTTTGAAATTTTCTTTGCCTTGTGTAGATGGTTGTTTTGCAAAATTGTCTTCCTTCTTTGATGGACTTACCTCATGCTTCTTTGAGGTGTTTTCTTCAGCATGTGTATCTTCTCCTTTGTATCCAAGACCTTATTTATCACATGATGGTCTTTGACATTCCAAGATCTCATCTAAGATTCGTGAGCTATTCAAGAATTTGTTTGACTTTTCCACCTTCTTTCTAAGGTCAACAATTTTAGCTTATAACTTACAACATGACTCTTCTTTTTCATTTATTTGATTCTTCAATAGTTCCTCTATTCTTTTGGCTTCTTCAATTTGGGTCTTGAGATGGACAATAGTTTCAAAACTTTTTCTAATCTCATCTTCTACATTCATATCTTCTTTTCCATCTTTTAGTCTTGTGATCTCTTCTTC
>ML784232.1:1388030-1424109 GCA_009831015.1 Picea engelmannii | reverse complement strand
TATGGAGATCAAAGAATTGCTCCATATGAAGTATCCATGTGATTGGGTCCTTGCCATCAAACTTCCTCATATCAATCTTAGGAATGTGGTTGGTCTTCAAACCAAAGTTGGAGTTTCTCCATTCTTGATTCACCTTCCTTGTTTCCTCATCATGAAATTCATGGGATGCATTTTCACTTTTAGGTGTCTTCTGTATTACAAAATTTTTCAATACTTCCATGATCTCCCCTTTTAAACCATCCATATTAGTATCCAACTTAGCTTCCATTGAACCCATCATCTCTTGGAGTTCATCTTTTTTTACTATCTTCTTTTGTAAATCATTTATGTCCCTATGCATTTCTTCAACTTCATCAAGAGTCCAAGTAGGATTTTATGGAGGCTTAGTTGGTGTAGAAGTTCCCTTTTTGGGTGGCATGTTGGCCAAGTATCACTTTTGAACCTTGATTTTGAGGTGGTTCTAGTAGAAAATATTTCATCTATTGTATCTCCCAAGTTTTGACACTTCTAGGTATGAAACTTTCTTTTATGTAGTTCTATGATATTTCTTCTCTTCAATGCCACAGGTCTGATCAAAATTGGATGTGCCAAGTGGAATTTATGGTAACTTGCCCACAACTTGTTGATTTTTGGCCTTTCCAGGAGATCTCACTTGTATAGTGTGCCCTGCCCAAAATAATTGATATAAAATTATGAAACTTGCACCAAAAATACTACAGATTGTCCACGATCCAATGAAACCAGTCCCACTCAATTTGGATACTCTAGGAAGAAGTTATGATTGTTTTACCTGGAACACCTTCTTGAGACTAGTCAATAGGACTAGTCAAATACCCTATCTTACACAAGGTGTTTCTACAAATTTAAGATGACAAAAAATATGAACGTTTTACCACAAAAACCTTTCTAATTTATGTAAATATCCTCTAGCGTTCAGGGTCTGAAACGTTACAGAAAATTTTTAATAGAGAAAATTTCGCAATGACTCAGTTCAAGATGATTCCAGAACCCTATCTTGTACAATATGTATCACTAAAAGTATAAGGCTTTAGGAGCTGAATTTTGAACCCAACATACCTTGATCTGTCTAATAAATATCCTCCAAGCCGTTCCTTCTAAAATGTTGTAGAAAAATAGTTATAGTGAAAATTCCAAGGTGTCTCAGATGTAGCAGCGAAACCCCAAGACCTTGAGCTCTGATACCATATGTTAGGAACAAAACATAAATATAGCATAGAAAAACCTCAAAAAAAGTACTCAATGCCTTGAAAAAGAGATAATTTCAGATAATAAGCCTCTTCAAGGGGGAAGCCTCCTTTTACCCCACTTAAATGTTCAAGTACAAGATGATTCAAAATGAAAATGTCTCCTTGGTATATATAGGATACTGGAGGTATAATTACAACAAATGGCCTAAAGCCGACATAAATAAAATAACATTACTAATATAATATGCCACAATTAGGGGGTAATGAGCCAATATTAGGGCTTAACACTCTACTAGTTGGAAATCTATAGGCTCTAACAATTGAATGTTCAGTCACCATCATTAGTAATTTCCCAACTATAGCTTCAAAGCCATCAAAATTATGTGTGAAGACCATTGAAATATGTTCATCGTTCCCCTGGAAGGTTGTGAAAAACTCAAACCAACCTACATCTTTAAACCTCTGCGCCATTTGGGGTATGCTTCAAGTAATTTCGTTCCATCAGTTTCCATTCTAATAATATGACCACTCTTCTTTGGTATCATGATGTTTAAATGGTACTGTAAATAGATCTGTGAGGATTGATGATTTGAATTCTTAGTTCATGTGGGTTGTTTGAAACTAAGAATCACTTCTTCCTTCAAATTGATCTTTACACAAAATAGTCAACACACTAAAATAGAAGGTGATGGTTATGTTAATGATATTCAAACATGTTTGATTTGATGCAGGTAAGGCAGGTACAACTCAATCCCTCACATATAATTGTTATAATTGCAGTATCAACCCAAGAAGAGATCATGGAGAGGCATGAAAATCCTCTAATCATGATTTGAGAAATTATGACGCGATTTGGGTGAGCTGGAACAAGTAAAAATATGATTGTCCCTAGCGCTACATGAATAACACTATTCCTATAGAGACATTCATGACTTGTGTTGGGCCCTTCATTTTTGAGAAATAATTGCGCAAAGTTTTGACTAAGCACGAGTTGCGCAACCTCCATCAGAGGTCGGGAGAAAGAGCAACAAAAGCGGTTATGAAAATCCATGCAATGCCAACAAAGCAACAAACAGTTGCAACAGAACAAGAAACCATGCAAGCTGAGAAGGAAGACACAACCAAACTATATATAGGACTGAACTCAATTGTAAAAAGGGTTTGCATGTTCATTGGTTCGTTTGGTCACTAGTTGGTTCATTAGTTTATGAGTTAGTTAGCTGGGTCGAGTTGAGTCAGGTTGGTCAGAGTCGCCCAGATTTTGGGATTAGTTGTTGATAATTGTTGTAAGTCAAGAAAGGACAGGTCCGATTTTGTAATGAATTGGAACTATGAATTAGATAATTAGAGCTCTATGACATGGGTCTAATAACCAAGAGTCTATACTAAGCCCTACTATGTAATTCTAAGTCTGTAATCAAAGAAAAATCCTAAAATATAATATGAAGCAGGACCAAATTTCAAATATGTTGTTTCTTTATATACTTAGTTGTGCATTACAGTGTTTCCTTATGGCTTATGAGTTCTATTTTATGGTTCAATGTTTAAATACTTGCTCGCAACGTAAGTAGGTTGGATTCTTTCATTTATATGTTTCAGATTTGTTAATGTCTCTTGCGCAAGAACATGAATGAGTTCTAACTTCTCTATGGATCCTCTTTAGTATTCTCCCTACCCTTCCCTATCTATCTGTCTCAGCAGCGCTTCGGGTGAGACTTCTTCTCTTCTGAGGAGATGAAAATGTCAGCGCTCTAGACTACATGGTACCTTTTGTTGATAACCTAAGAAGGACACTGGTCTAATCAAATTCATGCCAACAAAATGGTTTCATTGTCGGGACCTGTGCTAAAAGGGAACCTATAGGGAGAATGATGTCGTTGACCCATAGATCTAGAATTCAATGGTGGGAAAGGAGTTGTGACGCCTGCATATGGAAAGAAGTGGAACTAAGGAGAAAAGTAGTGGAAAACACTTGCGAAGCAATCTTTTACTCAGAAAGATCGAGCGACTAGTATGAAATGTTTTGGGTTAAATTCCTGGAAGAATTTTTTCACTGGATAAAGAGGCTCCAAGAAGCTCCAGAGTTCCAGGGATGGGCCAAGAAGATCTGTCCGTGGGATACCAAAAAGTTAGAAGGACTCCAGAGGATGGATTTCCCAGTCACATGAGCTGTGGATTTCTAGGTTAGCACCACGCTAGAGGGATACATAATCAAATTTGTAGTTGAGAACCACCAGTCTTTTTCACGGGTAGAGGAAATTTTCAAGAAAGGCGCAAGGGGAAGACTGCTGAGAGAAATCCCCCTATGGATTAAGTTTTTCTTGATGGAGGAAGGGATGCTGATTATGTCCCTGACCAATATGGCAATGTAAACACCCTCACTTGGGGTAGGGAAAGACGAGGAAATATCCATGTCATGAGAGAGGGGAAGGGTTATTTGAAAAATGGGGGGGAAAAAATAAGAAATGGATTCAATAGATGAGAGAACCTTGAAGAGAGCCTCCATAGTTGAGAACTGGTGGCATGGCAAGATCAAGAAAGCTGCAAGATAGTCTAAAAAGTTGAGGAAAGAAGTTGGAGCGGGAGAAGTAGAGGAAAGACAGATGGAATAACTATAGAATATGAGAAGATAGGAATGATTGGCCAGTCAAAGATTAAATGAGAGAGAAGCGAGGAGAGAAAGAAGTCCAGAGGAAGTGGGACGAGAAGGATAAAGTGCACATGAAAGAGAGGAGTAAGTCGACATGAATATTAGAGGAGAAAGAGAAGATTCAGCCCCAATAACAGGAGAGATCGGGAATCCATTCGAAGAGATTGTCCCAGTGGAAGCTAACGAGACCCCACCAGATCAAAGAAAACAACCCCTAAAGCCAGTGGCACCAACCCCGAATCACCCATACCCCAAGTGCCTTCTATTCAAGTAGTAAGTTCGATACTACCTTCTCATGCTAATTTTGTTCCAATACAATTAGTTAGTCAATCACAACCAAGAGTTGCGGGTATAGGGAGGATATTGGGATCTCCCACTAGATCACAAGCGGGACTGTTAGGGTTCATATTGATGCAAACAATAGGATCAGCGATGGCCAACCATGAGGGAGGTTTGATTGCCTAATACCCAGAATTTTGGGGTAAGGGAGATGAAGACATTGAGCATCATTGGTTCCTATGCGAAGAAATATGGAGATCCATAGGGACTCTGGATGCAAATACGTTGGTCTAGTTCCACACTACCTTGAGAGGTCGCACTCTCAAGTGGTACATGAATATCATTGAAACGGGAGTGTCAGGGATGCAAGGTCAAGCGTTCACACTTGGCCAGGTGCGGACGAGGTTCATAACAGAGTTCAAACTACCTCAGTCAAAACAACAGGCTCTGTCTGAGTTGCATGAAATCCAACAGAGGGAAGGAAAATCAGTCTGGGAGTACATCTAGAAGTTTTAATATTCCATAGGGAGTTTGGCACATCCAATACACGAAGAACATCAAAGGGAGTGGTACATTCAAGGGTTGTTTCCTCTGACTTAGATTCCACTAACACAACAACGGATAGCCACGTTAACAAACACCTTGGAATAATTGATGAAGATTGAAGCCATGGAGGGATACCCCGGGAGCCTAAGAGTAACCCGACCCCCAGTAGATGCTAATCTAGCTCAACCACAAGGGTAAATATCGGCACTGACAAAAAATATTCAAGAGCTAATAATATCTAGACCAAGATGACCACAGGTTTGTTGCACTGGATGTTATATAGAAGGTCATCTAGCGAATGAATGTCTGAAAAATGAGGGGATTGGGACCTCCTCAGAATATGATGGTAACCCCACTAGGACCCACGGGAGGATTTTCACAAGTGTCGACGAATTTATCATTCCATAACCCTACCCCATATCCTTCTTTCCCAGGAGGCCAAGCGACACCAACAAAAAAATATTGTGAAATATAACGAATCCAGGACCATGGGCCAAGACAGTGCCCCATCATGCAAAAATATTCGACAGTACCTAACACAATACACTGTGAGTTATGTGCATCCACTATGCATACTACCAATCAATGTAGAGCGTTGGAAACACTTGTAGACAAATTAGACCGAACAACATTAAGGGTGAATGAAAACCCTTAGGGACCAAGACATGCTCGAGGAGGTGGAGCTGGAGGGGATTTCAGAGGAGAAAGAACTAGGGGACAAGGACCAAGAAGATGTTATAACTGTGATGAACAAGGTCACTTGGCCAGATATTGTCCTCATTCAAGGTGGCCATGGTGCTCTTACTGCAAAACCAACGGACACACAATTGAATACTATCCAGAGTTAATTGCAAAGTGGGAAGACAGAGTATGACAAAGAGAAACTAACCTTATCATCTCATAGATCAAGAGGATTTCTAAGGGACAATTTCCCAACCTAAATATCGTTACTCAAGGAAGAGCACAGACAGGATCTGATTTCGATACTCTACCTCAGATCTAGAAGGCAACACCTAAGGGAGACAGGTATGACCCCCTATAGAAAAAGTTGTTCTTTAAAGATTCCATAGAAGTGTTCCAGAATATTCTTATTCATGAAATTCAAGAGAACCCTCCCTAGACGACTATTTACCCTAAGATGGCACAAGTTATTACTTCACCCCCTGCACCCAGAAACCTTGTATTCATACTAAGACAGTCTTAGTAACCCCATAACACATTTGATCTTTGGTTTCAATTATTCTATGAAATTCTAGGGAATGACTAGCTAACAAAAAAGTTGTGCAATGCGTTGTACCTAGTCTTAGGGAATGAGGAACCCTCATAAGCAAGAATAAGGGCTAATCTTCCTGAGAAGACTACTCAAAGAGTACATCAAAGAAAAGTGTGAACCGGAAAATAATTTCGACAGGTATCCCAGTTAGACAAATTTGAAATTAAGGATGTCATGTTGGACCTAGGGTCAGATGTGAACATTCTACCTAAGAATGCTTGGGAATCCTTAGGAAAACCGATACTGACATACTCCCCAATTCAGTTAAGAATGTAAAACCAATAATGTATCTTTCCCATAGGAAGATTCGAGAATGTATAAATCGATGTAGCAGGAGTAAAAATAGTAGTTGACTTTGAAGTCATTGAGATCATGGGAGACAAGGACCCCTACCCTGTGCTACTTGGCATCGATTGGGCCTATGATAATTATGTAGTAATTAATTTAAAGAAAGATACCATGACTTTTGAAGCTGAGGGAATCAAGGTAGTTCAACCTTTGGATCCATATGTAGGACCCAAGTACACATAACCAATAGACAATAATATGGAGGAAAGAGACCTAGACTAGTTGTACATTGTAATAGCGGGGACAAGAAACGATTACATAAACCCTACTTCCGATGGATCATTAAGCTGGCAAAGTATACAGTCAACAGACGAAGATTCATAACTAACTTTTGATAGTTGGCAACAAGGTTCGCATGAAATATTCTCAAGAAGATGTGCAACTGTTATAATTACCAGATGGATTGGGACCGAAGTTAGAGAGCACCCAACATACAATGGTACATCAGATCTAGAAAAAAATTTGTAGAATATGGAAGAGAATGTGAGAGAATATCAAAGAATCTTGGTACTATATGTAGCCTTTCATAACACCCCCTCCAGATGGTGGGCCACTCATAAATCCATACTCATAAATTGGGACGAAGTGAAGCCAGCTATCAAGTACAGGTTCTGGAATAAGTAGTAGCTAGAATCAGAGATGCAGACAGATCTCCAAGTTGCACAACCATTCAGTGGAGAATTGGATCCTAGAATACACATTGAACAGTGTGCAACACAGTGGCAGGCTGTGGATATACCCTCTCACTTTTGGGTTCAGGTATTTTCCCACTCTCTAAGCCCAATCCCAAAATCTTGGTTCATACATGAGGAAACCAGAAGATAGACCAGCGACTGACAGACATTGGCAACTCAATTTTGCACTAGCCCTGCAAAAGAAGTACCCTAAGCTTGAAATAGCCCTACAAAAGATTAAAGAACTTATTTTTACAACCAACAGTAATGAGAGATAAAACTTTGTAGTGTGTCCCAAGCATACCCAAGAACTTTAGACTAAACTCCACTTACCCTTGATTGACAAGCCTATAGAATTCTATTAGATTAGCAAAGATTTCGAAAGCCTAGATGAATTAGAAGAACTAAGAAACCTAGCCATCAAAGAGACAAAGGGGAGCAGAGAAATCCAAAACACCATACCTAGCCAGACTGATAGTTCCTACAACCACCCATTAAAATTGCGCAGACTCAACATAGGGACTGCAGAGAAACCCAAGATAGCTATGGTGGGAGACTACTGGGATGAGAAAACCAGTTAGGAAATACAAAGTTTACTGAGGGAATACGAGGATTTGTTCCCAAAGATTTTTTCAGAATTAAAGGGAATCAAAGGAGTCATGGGAGAAATGAAGATTGAGTTAAAACTAGAATGCAATCCTCTCAAACATAGACCATACCATCTTAACCCAAGAGTAAAAGAGAAAGTTAAGAAGGAGATTGATAAGATGTTAGAAGTAGGTCTCATTTTTGTGGTAGAAGAAGCAGAGTGGGTCAGACCGATAGTCATTCAAAGCAAGAAAGACACTGAGGATATTAGAGTCTATGTAGACTACAGAAGCCTCAACTCTGCCTGTGTGCACGACCCTTTCCCAACACCCTTTACTGATGAGGTGCTAGAACAGGTTTCGGGGAAGGAAGCATACTCATTTACAGATGGATTTTCAGGATACCATCAGGTCAGGATTGTTGAAGAAGATAAAAGAAATACCACGTTCATCACAAAATGGGGATCTTTTGCATACAACATAATTCCATTTGGTGTAAAGAACACCCCTACAATTTTCTCCAGGATTGTGATAGCAACCTTTAGAGAATTCATTCACAAATTTATAGAAGTCTATATGAATGATTGGATAATATATAACTTGCTTATGGAACATGTAGCACTACTAAGGCTAATGTTTGACAGATGCAGAGAGTTTCAAATCTCATTAAATCTCAGAAAGTGTATCTTTTGTGTGCCACATGAAAATCTTTTGGGCCACATAGTCTTCCGAGAAGCAGTATTGGTAGACCCAGCCCAGGTTGCGGTCATTGTGAATTTGACACAACCTACTAGTGCTAAATAGTTGCGCTCCACACTAGGACACAAATGTTACTACTGCAAGTTCATTCGAAGATATGCCAACATTGTTGCACCTCTGGAAAACCTCATGAAAAAGGCTGAAATGTTCCAATGGACTCCCAACTGCGATAAATCATTTGAGACACTTAAGGAGAATCTCATTACAGCACCGATTCTATTTTTCCCAAAATGGGAGAAGTAATTTCACATCCATGTAGATGCTTACGAAATTTCCTTAGGAGCTATCTTAACGCAACCTGGAGATGGAGCTATGGATCACCTTATCTATTTTGCGAGTCGAAAGCTATCACAAGAAGAACATAGCTACACAACAACAGAAAGGGAAGGATTAGCAATGATTTATGCTTTACATAAATTTAGACATTATCTGTTAGGATCTCATTTCAAATTCTTTACTAATCATTCCAAACTAAAATACCTAGTTAACCAACCTGTGTTGCAAGGGAGAATTTGTAGATGGCTACTGTTATTTCAGGAATTTTCCTTTGAAGTCATAATCAAGCTAGGACGATGCAACATTGGACCTGACCATTTATCTAGGATAGAATCAGGAGAAAGTGGCAGAGAAGTGGATGACGAGCTCCTAGATGAATACCTGTTCAATATTGAGTCCATACCGGAATATCTGGAGGTCATAGAAATATTTCTTAGTACAGGGGCCTATCCTAAAATATATTCCACAACCCAGAAATTCCATATGGTCATCAGAGAAGAAGATTGCCATATGATTGTTAGATAATTAAATAAATTAGGACTAGAAAACATTCTCAGATGATGTGTCCTGGAAAATGAAAGGCATGATATACTCTGGGAATTTCATAGTGGAATCGCAGGTGGCCATGTAGGAGGAAAGGCCATGGCAAAGAAATTTCTATAGGAAGGACTTTGGTGGGCCACACTATTCAAGGATGAAACTATACGCTAGATCGTGTGATGTTTTTCAACGGGTGGGCAAGTCATTTTGCTAAGATGAACTACCACTACAATCAGATAGAGCTCTACAGGCAGTTGAGAAATGGGCAGTTGACTTCATTGGACCAATCAACCCCACAGCCAAACATTCAAAGGCCAGGTACATTATTACCACGACTGACTACCTTACCCATTGGGAAGAAGCAGAAGTGATATAGGATTGTTCGACAAACACTATTGCGAGGTTCATTTTCGAGAATATCATTACCCGATTCAGATGTCCCAAGAGCCTAACCAGTGATCAAGGAGCTCATTTCATTAGAAGCATTATAGCAACACTTACAACAAAATTTTTGATCCAGCATCACAAGAGCATTGCATACCACCCACAGGCCAATGGAACAGTTGAATCCTTCAACAAAATATTGGAAAGAGGACTAACAAAGGTATGTTGCACAAACTGGGAGGACTGGAATGATAGAGTTCCAGCTGTACTATGGGCCTATAGGAAAACCAAAAAAAAAAATCCACATATACACATCGTTCCAATTAGTCGATGGGAGAGAGGAAATCATGCCTATAGAGTTCATCATTGCAAGCCTATATATTTCACAAGTCACACGTATGATAGAAGATGGGTCAGTGGCGCAGATACTTGTGAAGCTACAAGAACTCGAGGAAACTAGATTTCTAGCAGACTTCCATCAGTCGGTTGAAAAGGAAAGACAAAAATCTTGGCATGACCGACACATTAAGACCAAGGTATTCACACAAGGAGACAAGGTGTTACTCTATGAAAATCGATACCAGAAGCATCCTAGCAAGCTGCGTATGCAATGGTTTGGACCCTTCATAGTTGCAGAGATCCGACCCTCAGGAGCAGTCAGACTCGCACAACTAGACGATGTGCTATGACTAGGATGGGTGAATGACGCTCTCCTGAAGCCCTACCTGTCTCACACCTGAGAGAGAAGAACATTCACTCCAATTCAAAGGATCTTGTACAATAGATAAATTTGAGTTTTGTTTTCTTTCTGAAATTTTGTAAATTCAGTTAATAAAGTCCATATGCACAGTATTGCTAAATAACACATAGTTCATTTATTTTGTATAAGTTTTGGTTGATACAGAGATGACGTCTCAACAGTACAGGACCTGAAGCATAAGATATTCCATTAATGATCGACATTAAAGATGATGGGAACAACCTTTGTGGTCAGAGGGGCCATGAATCCAAATCCAATCTGAGTCATAGGCCACGCAAACCCAATCTAGTCACAACCTTTATTACCATTTTGGTACCCCGTCTGATGCCCGTTAAGACATAAATATGCATTATGCCAATATGGCATAGAAGTTCGCACTGGGACACCCACCCGTCAAACAGAGAGGTCTCAAATCGGCCATGTTTCTATTCCACTGAAAAAAGTAAATACTAAGATTACCAATAGGATTTACCTTGATTAAATCGTCCCGTCGAACAACTCACACCCAGATTGCATCCATACGGTCATGATGAGTAGCAGTTACTGCTAAAAATTACCCATTAAGCCAAGTATAAGGCTCTCATAACTCAACCGAGACTGTATTGTTTCTAAAAAGAGCATAGACATTCTTGAACTTAGTAGTGCGAATCAGTTGGGACCATTGTAAAATTTGAATACGTAACCCTAGTTCTTAACTACCACAGAAGTGAAAATGTTGAGAGCCACAGCAAGCCGAAGCACCATGACTAAAGAAGCAGTACCAACTGAGCCCTCCGACCCCCGGTTCGAGATCATGGGTGATCTCAAAGGGAAGGTAGAGCACGTTAAGATCCTCGACCTTGACCTCATGGATTCAACCTTGTTCCCACAGATGCACACATAATTATTTTGGGATATAGTTCCTTATGGATTCGGAGGAATGAAAGTAGTACCAAAAGAAGAGTTCATCAACTTATTTAACTCAACCATCATGAACCTGAGAGACTTACCAGTCTTTGGTACCACAGGCGAGATTGTGCTTTGCACAAAATTTCTGATAAGCAGGGTGCATGAAAAAAGTTTATGGTTGGATAAGTTGTATCCAATCCATGCTGACGACATCCAATAGCTTACGAGACTATCCTCCCAAGGAGAGGATGTGTCGAAGGGATTCCAGGGTCCCGAGAAGCACGAGAAAAAGAAAGGTGGGCTTAGCCTATACGAGAAATTTAACACAAAGAGAGGAGGACGCACAACAATAATTGAACCAATAATTCCTAAGACAGTCCAGACTAGCTGCTACATCATGGACAACAAGGTGATGAGGTCTTACTATAAGGGAGAATGCACTCTAGATGCATTATCAGTCACTGACTTTTGTGCAAATGGAGCAGTGTTCAACTGGTGTAGTTTCATGTTGGAGGAACTACTAATAGCTTGCGAGGAAGCGCGGGAGAAGGGAGGAACCTTCACCTATGGATACCTACTTGTGGAATTTTCAATTCTCAAATGGAAGCCACCTATGGGTAGACAACTGACAATACCATATAAGGGGTGCATGGAAAATATGGTTAAGCCATGGCAGTCCAAACAAGACTCGGAGAACAAAACACTCAACAACGTAGCATTTTCCAAATGGTATAATGGTATGATAGACGCAACGCAGAGGCTGTGCATCTCGCAGGAGCTCCTCAACTGTAACAAAAGAATATTTCCTTCGGCATGAACCGACACAACACATTCGTCTAGTTGAGGCATGTCAACAAGGAACATTTCCACACAAGGATGCTTATGTTCTATTTGGATGAGGAAGCCTTCGATAAGAAATTCATTTCATGTCCAAGAGTCAAACATGGCCAACATAAATCAGGAATGCATTACATTTTACTTGTGGAGATGCTAAAGAAAAAAGACAATGAAACAAAAGAAGGACCAAGTTCAGACCCCGAGCAGCAGAAGCCAGATGCCCGCCGACAGCTAGCAGACAATGTCGTGTTTTCAGGTGTGCAGGTTAACCGGATCTTGGGTGTTGTTCTTGGTACTGAACCATTGGTGAAGAGGCCCAGAACTGGGGTCTCCCCGAACAAACCCCTGGACCCACAACCCCTTGCATCTTCCACTCCCCACACCCACACCATGACCAAAGCCACCACTATCATTGATATTCAGGATGACCCGGGGCCTGAAACATTTCCATCCACATTCGTTATTGAGAACCCTCCACCACCACTCCAACTACCAAACCTCATCACTTCTGGTCCACATCAGACCATGACCTCAAAACCAATGCAGCTCGATTTTCCAGAGATAGTGGAGCGACGACTCCCACAAATAACCAAAGAACTACCCAAACCAATATCATAAGTTTCTGGTCCTGACACCAAAGCCTCAGAGATGAGCACAACATTGGATTATTTGAATCCATATGCCCAGGAACAACAGCCTAAGTCTTCAACACAAGAAGAAGACACCCTAACTAGAGAGGAGGAAAAACCTGACCACAACCAACAAATCACTTCACCAACAAAGGGCAAGAGTTCCCAAGAAATCACAACGCATGAAGCAGAAGAAATGAAAGAGATAGAGATACCATATGCACAAAATGAACCAGAAGCGACAACTGAGCAGGATACGATAGCCATGCGAGCAAAAATGGAGCAGGTTCTCCAGAATCCTCAACAATGTGCGGAATTGATGCAACTATGCATAGCCAGAACAAAGGTTCTAAATCTTTTGCCAACAGAGCTAAGGTTGAGAATCACACCAGCGCCACCAATGAAGGAAGAGGTAGTAACCCACTCAGACCATTCAATGGCTAGTGGACTTCCACTCCATATGCAGGCACCCATTGACATAACTCCTTCATCCACCGACCTGGTACAGTGGCCAGTGCCACAATTATTTGGACTAATCAGGGCATCAACAGACCAGCTAGAGAATAGGCTCCAGGAGGCCAAGAGATCCTTCAAGATTGCAAGGAAGGAACAGTTCCTCATGAAAGCATGCAGATTGCAGGAAGCACATTACAAAGTCCAGGTCTAGTGTAAACTGGAAAAAGTGCAGCAAACAATTTCTCAATACTGGTCGGAGATTCGGAAGGTTGCGCCTAAACTACCCAAGGCCAGCAAAGTAGGCAAGATAGAGAAATAGATCGAGATGTTACATGAAGCATGGACGCAACTCGCTAATTGTACTGACCATCTACAAGCGAAGCTACAACAAGTTTAGTAGGAAGAAAAACAATAGCCTCAGCAGCTACAGGAACAAATGCAGAAGATAATATTGCAAGGCAACAATGCTCGAGCAACATTGCACAAGCACACAACGGACTGCACCAAAATCTTTAGAGAAGTCAATGACTAGATGGGCATGATCACTCGACAGAATTAGGTCTTAGAGGAGGTCTGCACAAAGATCCAGGTACTGAACGAAGAAGTTGCAGCCAAAATGGACCCCATGGAGCAACACCACAAGTTCAACCAAATTCAGTAGGTTGACAATGAACTAAATACACTCTATGAGGCACAGTCCATAGCCAAGAAATATCTGTGTGATTTTCGATCAACAATTCATACCTCCTATATGAAAATGCATTAGGTTGACACAACAGCCAATTTCGAGTGAAACTCATTGGTTGGAGCCAAGCCAAAGGAGTACAGTAAAGAGACAACCCAACAGTTCTTGGCAGAAGCATCACTCATTGCTCGGAAATGGCAGGACAAAGTTGAAAGCTTTCAAGGAGTAAAGCATAGAGCATTAGAACTGGTACCAGAATTGGGCCCTTCATTTGAGGAGGTAAAGGAAGAAAAATCACAAGCGAAAGAACCCAAAGAAGAAGAAAAGATGGAAAAGGGAAAACAATAGATGCTCCTAGAGGATGTGAAAGAACCAAGAGCTTGACTTGAGGACGAGTCAAGGATTATGGTCAGAGCCTGTTGGGCCCTTTGTTTTTTAGAAAGAATTGTGAAAATTTTTGACTAAGCACAAGTTGCGCAAACTCCATTAGAGGCCGGGAGAAAGAGCAATAGAAGCAGTTACGAAAATCAGTGCAATGCCAGCAAAGCAACAAATAGTTGCAACAGAACAAGAAAGCATGCAAGCCAATAAGGAAGACAAAACCCAACTATATATATGAGCGAACACAATTGTAAAAAGGGTTCACCTATTCATTGGTTCATTCGGTCACTAGTTGGTTCATTAGTTCATGAGTTAGTTAGTTGGGTTGAGTTGATTCAAGTTGGTCAGAGTCGCCCAGATTTTGGGATTAGTTGTTGATAATTTTTGTAAGTTGGGAAAGGACAGGTCTGCATCTGTAATGAATTAGAACTATCAATTAAAGAATTAGAGATCTGTGACATGGGTCTAAGAGACAAGAGTCTGTACTGAGCCCTACTATGTAATTATGAGTTTGTAATCAGAGAAAGATCCTAAAAGATAATATGAAGCAGGACCAAATTTCAAATATGTTGTGTTTTTATATACTTACTTATGCATTATAATGTTTCCTTATGGCTTATGAGTTCTATTTGATGGTTCAACGTTAAATGCTTGATCGCAATATAAGTAGGTTGGATTCTTGCATTTATATGTTTCAGATCTATTAATGTCTCTTGTGTAAGAACATGAATGAGTTCTAACTGCTCTATGGATCCTCTTTAGTCTTCTCCCTACCCTTCCCTATCTATCTATCTCAACAACGCTTTGGGTGAGACTTCTTCTCTTCGGAGGAGATGAAAATTCCAGCACTCTAGAATACACAATACCTTTTGTTGGTAACCTGAGAAGGACCCTGGTCTGATCAAATTCACGCCAACAAATTGACAGAAATTTTGAAAATTCAAAAATGAATTGACAAGTGACGTGACAAGATTTATCATATCAAATCCTAAACCTTTAAAAATTTAAGAAAATCATTTAAAAATGAAAAAAATGGAAAAAAATACCATTTAAACCAAAGGGTAAAAATCAAGTTTTAGGTAACAAAGCATAAGCAGAGAGGATGAAGGATTAGGGACACTTAGAGACTGATAGGAGCCTTGTCCTTCCCCATTACATGTCTCCTAGAAACCCCCCAACAAGTCTGATTTAAACACTTTTCCGACTCGTCTAAAAAACGAAAAGATTTTCGAGTGAATTTTTCTCTTTCACACTCATTAATTGGATTTGAAAGGTCACGAGTCTTGGTTAAGCTATTTTCCAACTCTTTTAAAAATAGAAAACATTTTTGAGTGAACTTGTCTCTTTCACACTCGTAAATTGAATTTTAAAGGACGTCTATTTGGTGCAAGTTTATCCCTTCTTCAAACCAAGTAGACTAAGATTACGAAAAAGGACATTTGTTGGCGTTAAGTTGTGATTGAATCTCATCCCTTTGCTTTTAGTATTGAGCCTATTTTTGGTTCTCTCTTTTGTATTATAAGTCGTTTAGCTCAGTTGTTTGCATCCTCAACCAAGAAGAGCCTTTCTTATATCCTTTTCATCTTGAAACCCTATACCCAGGAGGAAACATTCCCCCGAGTGTCCATCTCCCGCATGCACCTCCTTGCATTGAGAATAGTTATGTTCCACTACTGGAACTAGTTTTTCTTACTTGCAACACTTGTTTCCTCCTATGTATCATAGCATTTAGTTGACTATGAAAAAAAATACAAAAAAAATACGGGTGGGAAGGGAGTATTATCTTATATTGGCAGCACTTATGTCGCCTTTGAATGAAGAACACAATTTTTTATTCCACTTATCATGATAAATTTGGGTCTAGCATGACCTTAGGAAGCTGATCTCATTACATAGAGTTTACTCCTCCAACTGGTTACTCTTCTAGTCCCTATGGAGAGTTTCATTGATGCCTCCTGCATCTCAAGGTTTCATCATTGAGTCTATGCTGTCAGAATATTCCATATGTCTCATGCTCTTTTTCAAAGGATGTCTATCAACCTGTGTCGGACATTCCTCAGAACTCTTTCCTTTCAATTTCAACCATACCCTCAGTATGTCTTAGAATCACGTGAATTTTTAGTCCTATTGCACACCCTGGTCCTACTTTCCTCATTGGTAGGTAATCTTGAACCCAACAGTCAACATTCAATCATTGGTCGTTGACTAGGTGGTTTCCCTTTTGTTCAACGACAAGACATCTATTCACACATTGGGATTTGTGCACTGTCTTGGATTCCATTAGCCCTATTGGTAGTTTCCTCACCTTTTTCAGCAGTTTTCCTCATTGGTTGTTATTCAGGGGGTCTTTTTCATGTCTCACTTTTATCTGGCACTTGCGAAATACGCACAGGGTCGTTGGTTCGTGAACATGTTATTCATCTTATTTCCTCCAAATCATCAAACTCCTTCTTTGTACCTCATGTTGAATGATGAGAGATTCCTTAATTCTCTCCTTTTAGTGGGTCTCCTTCCATCGAATTTAGATTATCTATTCTAGAGACGAGACCTAGAGTCCCATGAGTACCTGTAGGCTTGCATTCATTAGTGGCAGGTTCTGTCTCCATTGACAGTTGGGAATACATAAATGTCTTATGATCGATGGATTCTTCAAGTGTTCGACTCTGACTCCTTTATTCACACTTGTAAGAATGTACTTGGTTCCTTCATACCTACTTTCATCATCGGTAGGCTATCTCACTTTTATTAATGGTGTACCTGAATGATCAGTAATCCAACAAAGTCTCATTGTGTTCGAATTTAACTCCTTTATTCACATGATGTAGACTTGCACCTTTGGAAGATTGTGTAAAAGACTTGAAGACATCATTTTATGTCATAGCTTCCCTAAGTTGTTGCTACCTTTCATTGGACCAGTACCTATGTGACTTCAGTGATCATGGGAGATCAGATTGTACTCCATTATATACAAATATATTCACATTGAATTTGAGATTGGTTTTACTGGGCCTTGTTCATGACTATGATAGCCTTTGGCAAGTTATCACCTTTTTATTTCCTATTCATGGCCATAGACAGTTTTTTGGTATATTTTTCACATGGATTTGCAGTGTAATTCAAATTGGCATCCATGTATGCAAATTCAGTACAGATTGTAATGAGAAACTAGTTCTTCCAAGTGGGTCCCCATTACTCCACTTATGGTTTTTATAATGTATTTCATCCATCAAATATACTCCTTTGACCTCATGCATTAGGGGGAATATGTTATAGAAATATTTGCCTCATCCTATGCAAACTTGCACAGAGGGCCTTTTTCCATTTTCCTATGCATACTTGAAGTCCCTTTTTGCAAATCACAGAGCTAAAAATATGATTTTTCCACATATACGTGTTCTAATAGCTATACAACATGTGTATATGCAGGTTGCACCACTATAGCTCATGTACATCGGTTTTTATGACCAAAATTAAAAAATGGTGTCGGTTTCCATGTCATGTCACAAGATCTATGATCCTTGGCCTTCCACATACTAGAAATGTTCTGATTTGACCCTTCAATTCCTCCTGAGGAATACAAATGGGCCAAATCCGAGCTATGGAAAAGAGGAGAAGAATTCAACTTTGAGAGAAAAGTTACTCTGGAGAAATTATTCACTTCACATTGAGTCTGCATCCCTTTTTCCTTTAAGTATGAACACATTATTCATCCCCCAAGATCTTCCCTTATTGATTGATAACATGATTGTCTCTCTTATATAAGCTTTCCTTTGGTGGAGGATTGAAGTGGTGGAAGCCCAGATGGAAGGAACTTAGTTTCTCCGTTCCGAACTGTGTTGACAGAAAAATTTGTAAATCATTCATTTATGTTGATTACATTTTAATAAAAATACTTTTTTCTCGTCCAATTAATATCTTGAGAATATTTGAATTGTTATTCCATGGAAATATTTTTTATGAATGTTGATCGATTATACTATTGAATGTGCTAACATTATATATCATCACCATATGCTTTCATTTCTTGGTTGTTGAGGACTAGTTGCAGGTGTATCGCTTTGGGTCAAGTGCTCAATGGTGGACTTCATCAAATGTCTAGACAGGGTAGGACTTTTATCTTGTCTTGCTAGCATATTTGTTTATATAGCATACTTGAGATCAAAGTTTATTTTTTCATTAATTTATGTTTGTTGTGGTTTACCCCTAACCATAAAAATATTTTCCTTGTAACAAGCATACTTGAGATTAGAGTTGATTTCTGCAGTCATTTCCATCTATTGTGGCTTACCCCATGCCATAGAGTGATTTTCCTCATAACATAATTGGCGACCATACTGGGGATGGAATCTTATTTTCAAGGATAACAGTGTTTTTCTCCTTTGATTTCTCCCATTTATCTATAGTTTCTTGTCATATGATTGCTTGACAGCCTATGTTCATTTTGAGTCTGAGTTTCTTGTCCTTATCCTTAACCTGCAGTGTTTCAATACATATACATGATTTTTTCTTTGATAGTTGCATACATACGTGAGATGTCATTCTATAGGAAGCGTATATACGTGATTTTCTCATGAACAATCATGTACATCATCCTTGTTTGCTTGATTGTCGAGTTTGATGTTTGTTGGGTACGTTTTGATGGTTGTTGAGTCTTCTTGGGTCTCTGTCATGATTGTTAAGTGCCTACAAAGTGATAGGAAACCTTTTTTTGGTTGAATTTTCAGGCGGTTTTTTCTTTCTCATCATCCTTTTCATTGATCGTCCTTGCATCATGGGCTGAGTGTTTGCTTCTTGATATTCTACTTGGTTTTTATTTGTTTACATACAGTAGGAACTTTATATCAAGTTATTGTTCATTCCTTTCATTTTCATTCTTTTATATTGAAAATAAAAAAAAAAATTGCATTTTGCATTGTTGCCATTTGATCTTTTGGGTTCTTATCATTGATCTTAGTACATGTATGTAAATATTCCATCTTATTTGAAATTGAAAAATTAAATTGAATTTTTTTTTTGAAAGGCTTATCATTTATTAGGAATTGAAGTTAGGACTTTGCATTTCATTCATATTCATTTATTTTACTTGTTGATTCATAACATCATGATTTTCACAACCACACTTTTTGAGTAAAAAAATCCACTAAAAGTAATGCTGATAAATTTAAAATTGATTAGAAACAATTTTATTTTTCAGGGTGCACAAACTAGCTTAAGATTTAGAGCCTTGGAATAGGATTTTGTGAGTAAACTTATACAAGGCTATTAAACTCAACATATGTGTGTGACTAAGAGAGTGGTTAAATCCATTGTATTATTGGTGACGTTAGGAGGCTCCGCTCACATCAGAGTTAAGCACGAGGTCGCGTGAGGTTGGTTGAGAGGATATTCCCCCCAATACCTTCTTAGTGTCAGAGATATTTTTTGGGATCTATTTGTGTATGGCGGTCTTGCTAGTACCTTTACCTCTATGAGAGGCAGTGCTTTCGAGATTTCAGGATTTTCTACCCTACCCATACGGTGGACCTAAATTACGAATGTTCGCCTGCACATTGGTTATATCGTGGTGGATTAGTCACTTGAAATAGGTAGCCACATAGGTTACTTGCATAGGTTATTCTATAGGTACCTTGGGTTAGATAAGGGCCAGACATCACACAACCTTTATTTAGGGTTACCTCTTTGTGGGAATCTGACCAACTGGTTGTTAAGCCCACGACGGCCCTTATAATTGATTCTGATACCTCCGATCTTTGGTAGAGAGTCTCAAGACCCTCTTGGGCAAGGCATACCTACTTTAGGGAGGGAGGCCCTAATGCACGCTACCCTCCCAACCCGCTGGTTAGAAGTCCACGTACACAGGACCTTTCCTCCTCCACTGGCCCGAAGAGATCTCAACAATGGCTCTCTTATTTCCCTTTCAGGAAATCTGCACCCATAGAAAAACCTCAAGGAATATCCCTTCATGCTTCGGGAGATCGGACTTCACAATTTCGCGAATCCTGTGGTCAAGCGTATTATCTCTCAGACCCCCGAAACCCAGAGTTATGTCACTTGGCCTTTTCTCTCTCTCTATTGCCTTTCTTCTTATCGCAATTTCGGGAGTTGCAATGTCAAGCAACTCGTCCCCTCGATTCCCAAAACCCGAACTACCAAACCTCCGATGCGCTTGCAAGGTTGACTTTTCAACAACTCTTCATTCCATCGGGATTTCAGACTTCGCAATTTTGTGAATCCTGATGCAAAGATTTTGGGACTTCACTCCACGAAACCCCAAAATGGTCAATGGAATTTGACTTCTGTGTCGATAGTGCACCACCTGTCCACCCTGCTGATTCTGTGGCCCACACAATCCTCTTGCCCTCGGGACTTCATGCTTCATGATTTCGCGAGTCCTGATGCAAATATTTTGGGACTTCCACTCACGAAACCCCGAAATAGAAATCCACGGTTAAATCCAATGGCTCTGTTAGGACCACACAATGTACCTTTTTGCCTATACTTTTTGCCACTATTACACTCTTGATCACACACATTTTAACTCATATTATCACTCTATATGATCTCCAAAGGTAATACAATGCCCCTTCTCATTACTATATGTTTAATTTGTTTTGCATAATATTTTACATCACTCTCATACTTAACCATTGATTAGAAATGTATAAGTTCTGAAACAATTCAAACTGCAGATTAGCATCTAGGCCTGTTGCTGAAACACGGAGCTATTACACAGTCCAGAGTCGCAGATGCTGAAACATAGAGCTGTTACACAATCCAGAGTCGCAGATGCTGAAACACAGAGCTGTTACACAGTCCAGAGTCGCAGATGCTGAAACACAAAGGAAGTCGTTACACAGTCAGCGGTCAACAACAACCTTACAACAGTCGCACGTGAGCCAAGTACCAACCATTGCTCCCACATGAGAATGCTGAAACAGTCAAAGAGCGCAAATCCCGTGGCTGAAACAACCCGCGATTTATGATGCTGAAACAACATCAGCAACAATGAGAAGGAACTGTTACTCCAGCCGTAACAACAACACCTCATTCAACACTTGCAATAACATTCTATTGCGCAAGACTAGGACATCCTATTCTGGTTTAGAAAGTCGATCTAACTAAGAATAGGACTCAGATATACATTGCAATTTTTTATCAATTGTATCGAAGGGGTTCCCTCTTTAAATAAGAGGAAATCACCATTCGAGGGATCGAGGTTTTATGTATTGAGAAAGCTTCAGAGAGAGGGACGTACTTCATTTTCCAGATTGTAATATGATACATTGACAGATGAATAGAAGATTGTTTTGAGCATCCTTCTCTAGATTTTTTGTCTCAGGGGAATCTTGTGAGAAAGGAGGGCCCACCTTCTTCACAAGATTCACCCGTTAGTATTATAGTGTGTGTTAGTGTAATTCCTGTTTATGCCTTGATTAACTTTTGTCTTGCTGAAACACTACTGTTAATGAATTCTGCTTTGTTGAAACACTACTGAACTCTGTCTTGTTAAGAAATTTAGTTTATTGAATGATTACATTATTTTCACGAAGTTCATGATCATTTTCATTAGTACTCTTGTGTGATGATTTTATGAGGTTTGCTAATCAGAGACTGGGTTAAGGGTTCCTTCTTAGAATGTAAGGGATCAGAAGGCCCTGTTCTCTGTAGATTTCAATTGTTTCTGCAAGTGTGCTAGTCAGAGACTGGGTTAAGGGTTCCTGCTTAGAAAGGAAGGGATCAGAAGGTCCTGTTCTCTGTAGATTTCAATTGTTTCTGCAAGTGTGCTAGTCAGAGACTGGGTTAAGGGTTCCTGCTTAGAAAGGAATGGATCATAAGGTCCTGTTCTCTATAGATTTCAGTTATTTATGCAAGTGTGCTAGCCAGAGACTGGGTTAAGGGTTCCTTCTTAGAAAGGAAGGAATCATAAGGTCATGTTCTCTGTAGATTTCAGTTATTTCTGCAAGTGTGCTATCCAGAGACTGTGTTAAGGGTTCCTGCTTAGAAAGGAAGGGATCAGAAGGTCCTGTTCTCTATAGATCTCAGTTGTTTCTACAAGTGTGCTAGTTAGAGATTGGGTTAAGGATTCTTGCTTAGAAAGGAAGGGATTAGAAGGTCCTTTTCTTTGTAGAGCTAGTAAGCCTCCAATTATTTTTCACAAGCGTGCTAGTCAGAAATTGGGTTAAGGGTTCCTTCTTAGAAAGGAAGGAATTAGATGGCCCTATTCTCTGCTAGATAGAGTTAGCCTTCTACGCATTACTGTTTTCATGAAAGTGTGTTAATCAGAAGTAAGGTGTTGAAGTTCCTGCTTGAGAGTAAGGGTCCTGTTCTGTGGTTACAAAGTAGTTGTTCTTTCCTGTTGCAGTTGTTATTTTAATGTAATCCAGGATTCTTTAGATCAATCTTTAAAGATCTGCAATAGGTAGGTTTCTTTCCTGTAATTCAAGTCAGAACTTCAGTTCATTCAAGGCAAGTGTGATTAATATAGTTTTCTTTACTACAACTCTAAGTTGCTTTTGGAATTTAACATATATAGTGCGTGGTTATCTTTGAAATAAACAGACTTCCCTGGGTTGACAATTTATGTAGCACTTGATTGTTTGAGTTAATTAAGAAATTATAGTGACCAACATTTTGGCACCGTTGCCGGGGAAGGTAGCTATAGATTTCAAAAGCACTTATGATTTTTCAGATAAAAAGATTGCATGAAAGACCCCAAAGACACTAACCCTACAGGTGGCAAGGGAAAAGGAAAAGGAGGAAGAAGACTTACATTGACGAAATCATATCAAAGTCTGAATCTATGATATTCATCTATGATTCTCCCTGTGCAATGCAATGATATTCATCTATGATTGTACCTCTTCAGGTACAATCATCCTCTAACAATGCTGTTGAAACAACAAAACCACCATTTCCTGAGCGTCTAGTCTTGACTAAAACGCCTGAACCACCAGCCTTCAATCTTCTAGGGGAACTACAAAATTTATATGTCAAAATTCCTCTACTACAAGCACTCCGAGACGTACCAATCTATACCAGGACACTGCGAGATATTTGTGTTAAAAAGCCTGGTAGGAAAACTAAGGATCCCCTTACAGTCCATGTTATGGGAGACTTGTCTGCACTAATGTCAGGTAAATCTCCCCCAGTTAAATATGGTGATTCTGGCCACCCTACCGTTACAGTACAAGTTGGAAAAATGATAATCCCTCGAGTCCTGGTAGACCTAGGTGCCGCTATCAATATCATGACTCTAGAAACCTTACAATTGCTACAATTACAAAATGAAGTCAGAGACACCCCAACTATCCTAGAATTGGCTGACCGATCCACAATTAAACCAGAAGGAGTCATTGAAGACCTCAGTATCTCTGTGGAATCCTGGAATTATCCAGTTGACTTTACGGTACTACAACCCAAAACAAAGTTGGGGGGACACCCTCTAATTTTGGGTAGACCTTGGCTAGCCAAATCAGATGCTTTTATCAGCTGTAGATCAGGTTCAATGACAATTTAGAATGGTTATGAAACTAATCAGCTTACCCTCTACCCTCACGCTACACCCCTGGTTAATAATGATAATTTTGTATGGGTAGATTTTGATGATCAACCTACTCAACCCTTTTTGACTATCGGACAAGCTCTAAGCCTGAAAGACTCCACCGAGGATGAAGTAATTAATAATTTTATTTGCGAACCCTCCTCTGTGACTCCAAAAAATTATAATCAACTGACTGCATTGTTGGAGTCTGATAATCAAGAAAACCTCAATTCGGAAATCCCACCTCAAACATMTAACACCATCTCCTCCAAAAGCATACCAGTGGAAATTGAACCTGGAAAAACATTGAACATAAACCCTAATTTAACAGATGATAAAACACAACAATTAATGAAGTTACTTCTAGAAAATAAACAAGCATTCGCATGGGATTACACAGATATGAAGGGAATTCCTCCTGAATTATGTACTCATAGAATATATATTAAGGAAGATTGTCGACCGATCTGTCAACCTCAACGACGAATGAACCCAAATTTAAGAGAAATCCTCAAAGAAGAACTTCAAAAATTTCTTAGTGCAGGGTTTATCTATCCTATATCAGATAGTGAATGGGTGTCCCCGTTGGTAATAGTTCCTAAGAAAAACGGAAAATGGAGAGTATGTGTCAGGGAAAATGGATTATTTAAAGCTTGATCAAGTTCATTGATCAAGTGTTAGATAATGAATTATTTAACACTTGATCAATGAAAGCTTGTCAGGGAAAATGAATTATTTAACACTTGATCAATGAACTCAAAAAGATCACTTTCCATTACCATTCATTGATCAAGTGTTAGATAATTTGTCAGGGAAGAAATTTTTCTCATTTTTAGATGGTTTCAGTCGGTATAACCAAATCAAAATTGCACCTCAATATCAAGATAAAACCACCTTTACTAGCCCTTGGGGAACCTTTTCTTATAGAGTTCTTCCATTTGGATTATGTAATGCACCAACAACCTTCCAAAGAGCAGTTTTAGGAATCTTTTCTGATATGATTAATGACTCTATGGAAATCTTTATGGATGACTTTACTCCTTATGGTGTTTCTTTTCAGGAAGCATTACAAAACCTTGAGAAAGTACTTAAACGATGCATACAAGCCCAACTCTCCTTAAGTACAAAAAAATGTCATATGATGATGAGTGAAGGAATAGTGCTTGGACATTTGATCTCATCTCAAGGAATTCAGGTAGACCCATCCAAAATACAAGTCATTAAGGATCTTCCTACTCCCAAAACTCAAACAGAGGTAAGAAGCTTTCTAGGACATGCTGGATACTACAAAAGATTTATCAACAATTTTTCCAAAATAGCTTCTCCCCTGTTTGTACTACTGATGAAAAATGTTGAATTCAAATGGATTAATTCTTGCTAGGAAGCATTTAATACACTTAAACATCAGTTATCTACAACTCCTATCCTTAGAGGACCTGATTGGACACTTCCCTTTCACATATCCTCCGATGCTTCAGATACTGCAATAGGAGCTATTTTAGGACAGGAAGAAAATCATCTCCCTTATGCTATATATTTCATCAGCAAGAATATGACCCCTGCTGAACTCAATTATACAGTCACCGAGAAGGAATTATTAGTAGTTATTTATGCAATTAATAAATTTAGACATTACATTACTGGCTATTCTACTGTTGTCCATACTGATCACTCAGCTATCAAATACTTAATGAACAAACCTATCACAAATTCTAGAGTCACCAGATGGCTACTATTATTGCAAGAATTTGATATTACAATTGTAGATAGACTAGGAAAAGAGAATGTAGTTGCTGATTTCCTTTCTCGATTGACACCTGATGATGATACCCCAGTAGATGATTCCTTTTCTGATGAATATCTATTTGCAGTTTCTGCTCACTCACCTTGGTATGCAGACATTGCTAACTACTTGGTTGTAGGGAAGTTACCACCACACATATCCTATCGAGAGAAAAAAAGTATCATTTATCAAAGTACTCGGTATAGTTGGATAAGTGGGTACCTTTTACATACAGGAGATGATTAAGAAATTAGAAGGTGTATTAGAGAAGATGAGGTGTATGATCTATTAAAATCTTGTCATGATGGCCCTTGTGGAGGGCATTTTGTTGATAAGAGAATAGCACATACAATTCTCAGGATGAGGTACTATTGGCCCTCCCTCTTCAAAGATGCAAAGAAATATGTCCAGGCCTGCGATAGCTGCCAAAGAGTAGGCAAAACTAATCATAGAGATGAAATTCCATTAAACCCAAAGATAGTACTTGAACCATTTGAAAGATGGGCCTTAGACTTTATAGGACCCATCAACCCTCCATCCAATCAAAAATTTTATATAGTGGTCTGCACAGACTACATGAATAAATGGGTGGAAGCCAAGGCACTCCACAGAGCGACTGAAGAAGCAGTTATAGATTTCTTATTTAAAGACATCTTCACCAGATTTGGAGTACCAAGAGAATTAGTTACAGATGGAGGACCTCATTTCACTTCTCATGGGTTCAAAGCCACCCTTCAGAAATATCATATACAACAGAGAATGACTACAACATACCACCCCCAAGCCAATGGACAGGTGGAAAGAACAAACAAAGTAATAGAATCCATTCTCACAAAAACAGTGAAGGAAAATAGAAAGGATTGGTCCTACAGGCTCCCTAAAGCACTATGGGCCTACATAACTACATGGAGAAATACTACAGGATTCTCTCCCTATGAATTAGTCTATGGAAAAAGTGTTGTCTTTCCAGTGGAATTTGAGATAAAAACCTTAAGGACTGTTTAGCTGTCAACATTGATTTAACCGATGCACAGACAGCTAGGTTGCAACAGCTTAATGAACTGGAGGAGAAAAGACTAGATGCCATTCAGCAAACAACCATAATTCAACAGCAAAGATCGAAATGGCATGACAAAAATATCAAGAACAAGCAGTTCCAAAAAGGTAATTGGGCCCTACTGTATGATTCCTGGTTCAAAGAATTTCAAGGGAAACTGCATACAATATGGCTTGGACTTTATGAAGTAGACACAGTTTTCCCCAATGGAACAGTAAGGCTCCTCACAACCGATGACTCCAAAACTCCGTTACTTGTAAATGGTCATCGGCTCCGTCTGTACCAGCGACCTATTTCTAAAGAAGATTTTAAGGCCACATGCATGGCAGACACCCATTTCCTCTTCGTTGAGGGGGTTTCTACCCCTAATTGCAAATAATTCTTTTAAGTTAATTTCTTTAGTATTAGATTAGATTAGATTTTATTTACTAATAATCCCTGTTAATAAATACCATGTTACAATCAATTTTTGCAAGTTCCCGATCGAAGTACAGGCCACTAGGAAAGGGCGATCCTACTTCAAAGAGACAAGTTTTCCCGATGCTGAAACACCACCGTTCAACACTCTTGACTTTCCTCTGATGTTGAAACACCACCGTTCAACACTGTTGACTTTCTTCCGATGCTGAAACACCACCATTCAACACTCTTGACTTTCCCCCGATGCCGAAACACCACTGTCAGCAATTCATTCCTTTCCTTCATTACTGAAACACTGCTACCACCAACCCCACACCCATCCCCCCATCACTGCTCAACAACCTTTTTCCACTTTTTCCCATTTCCTCACCATTCTTCATCGACGAAACAACACCGTCTAGCAATTGTTTTGCCTTTTCTTTTCCGTTTCTGAAACACCATTGCCAGCAACTTTTCATCATTTTCCACGATGCTAAAACACCATTGTTCAACACTTTTTGTTCTTCCTACTGCCGAAACACTACAGCCCGCCATTTCCTCACTATTCTTCATCGACGAAACAACACCGTCCAACAATTGTTTCACCTTTTCCTTTCCGTTGCTGAAACACCATTGCCAGCAACTTTTCATCATTTTTCCCGATGCTGAAACCCCATTGTTCAACACTTTTTGTTCTTCCTACTGCCAAAACACTACAGTCCGACAATTTCTCACTCTCTTCATCGATGAAACAACACCGTCCAGCAATTGTTTCGCGCTGATTTTCTTGTTGCTGAAACATCAATGTTCAACAGTTCTTCACATTTTCTCATCACTGAAACAAAACCGTCCAACAATTGTTTCGTTCTTCCCTGTTGTTGAAACACCAATTTTTCAACATCATCTGACAGCAAAGATTTTACGCTCTCATACTATATTTCATCCTTCCAGTTAGAAAATCCCTGATACAATTCATAAATCAAAGTCTCCGCCACGACTGTTGAACAAGCATGATATTTTATTTGCAGAACGAATCAAAAGGTAAGGTGAGGTATGTAAATTTTATGTAATTCAGTTAGGCTATAGTTAATGAGAAGAATCTAAATCATTATGACCACTCAAGTGAAATCATTACTAGCCGCACTTGATGGGAGGGGAGTACACGTCAAATCTTTGATACCATCATTTCTAACAAATTCACTGCCGCCATTCCTATTTCACCACCCTTTCGCGTATTTGACCACATTTTGCATAACGTTGCTCGGAAAACTCACTCTGCGCAGAAGCTGATACTCAAAATCTCTGACGTTGTATCTTACCAAGCTGATAGCCATGGGAGGCTCTATCATACAGAATGAGCCTGCCACCATAGCATTGTTAGAACATTATCCAGTAGCTTATCAAATCTTTCAGCAGGCAGGATGGCTCAGTTACTTTCAGAGACTCCAGTGGTATAATGAACAACCGGTTCTACAATTCGCTCAAAACCTTCAAGAAGACCATTCTATTGTCCAAGGAGTCTGAATTTTAGTAACAGAAGAGGATATAGCACATGTCTTAGGCCTCCCTATTGACGACACTCACATGTTCAACCGTAAACATATCATTTGGAATGCCCAACAAAACTTCTTCTTGCCAGAAGAACGAATTGTACTTAAAGGCAGAGGTGTTCAGCTCAGCTCATTTCCACCCCCATGGTAGGAAGTTGCAAGATTCATTAAGCATTACCTAACCTGCGAGGGCCGATAATAGGTAGTTTATCAGCACGACTTCCTTTTGTTATCTCATTTAAGGCATAATCGACGGGTCAATATTCCTTATTATTTGCTGGGTTGTTTGAAAAATATGGCGCATTACTGCAGAAAGGCTAAAGATCCCACCCTTTCACTTACCCATCACTGTCTTGTCCAACTGCTCATCCAAAGGGGTTTTTCCCAACAAAATCCCCCACTAAATAACCCGCCTATAAACCCCCAAGCAGCTGCCGAAATTCCTGAAAACCTCCAGGAGCAGCAACCGCAAAATCCCCCAGACTCCCCAGAAGTACCCAATAGCCCGCCCATGGAACCAACCAGACCAATCAATCCCCCTACCATACCAAGCCCGCCTCATACCTTACCAGAATCATCCACTTCCACCCTTCATATTCTTAGTGATGACTCTGAGCCAGATAATTCCCCCTGCCCCATCATTGAGGAAAGACCCCCACATAAACGAAAACAAATAAATCTGTTCTTTCTGCCCTTCTTACGAAAAAAGTGAACAAGGGCCTCCATAAGGCCACCCGTTATTGCCACTACCCTACCCCCCCAACCCATTCGAATGATACCCCGTACACCTCCAACCTCCCAAATCCCGGGATCTTTGCCTATTCCACCCACGGGCACTGAAACATAAGAACCAGATGCCCAGGGTGTTGCATCATCATCCGTCTCAAATAAAGTAGCCGAAACACAAGAACCAACTACCCATTCTATAGTTGAAACACAAGAACCATCTACCCGTCCAGTGGTTGAAACACAAGAACCAGCTGCTGATATCGAAATTGAGATACAAGAATCAGAGGTCCAGGGTGCTACAACACTACTCTCCTCAAATAAAGTAGCTGAAACACAAGAACCAACTACCCATTCAGTGGCTGAAACACAAGAACTAGCCATAGATGCCACACAAGAACCAGCTACAGCTGAAACACAAGAACCAGCTGCTGACATTGAAATAGAGATACAGGAATCAGAGGTCCAGGGTGCTGCAACATTACTTTCCTTACATCAAGAAGCTGAAACACAAGATTCAGCTACCATTTATGTAGCTGCTCCACGAGAACCAGCTAGTGAGGCTGTGACTGTCACACAAAAACCAGTCATCCCTCAACCAGAACCAACAATGGCCTCTGTCTTGTAGGAAAACGAGTTTTTAAAATATGAACTGGAAGCATATAAGCAAGAACTAGCCAGCGCAAAGGAATCATACGAGAAGGAACTAAATTTGTACACCCTAGCTCATATAGCAACCTTGTCAGAGGGCCTACAGAGAGCCTGTGTAAAGAATATATGTGTTGTCAATGTGGGGATATTTACTACCAGGCAGGCTATAAGGTAACTTAAGTCCCAATATCAGGAGCTCTCCCTACTCCTTCAACTTGTGTAGTCAAAGAGGAAGAACCTCTTGTCACACAAGAACCAACAGGTCCTCCCAAGTTTAAGACTGAGCCCTGCACTGCAACAAATGAAGTTCCTTCCTTTGTCAACAAAGTTGTACAGACAATGCCTATGGAGGAATTTACACCTCCCAGCCAGATAAATCTTCCCACTTTTGTGGAACAATCTACTCAGACCTTATCTCATCCCACTGCTTGCAACGCTGAAACACAGACCCAGCTATGGGATGAACAGGCAGCAATACAAAAATGGAAGAAAGAGTATGCTGCAACACAGGCCAAAAGCCTGCAAGAGTACAGACAAATCTGGATAAATCGTTGTTTGCACCCAATTCGTCACTTGATGAGAAAATAAAAGGTGCTTACATGCCCAGTTGGGCTCTGCTAGGCATGACAGCTGTAGAGTAAAAGGTTAGAAAGAGGAATTACAAAATTATAAACAAAAATTAAACTAAAACAAACTAAAACTATGAGCATATGAAAACATGAAAAATAAATACAAATGGACCAATATCACCAATGTATAAGCTGATCTATTGATGAAATCCAAAGGCACAATGAAGAAAGGAGACTTGGGTCCCTTCTTTCTCCATTGGAAGGCTCTTGAGGCCCTCACAAGCTTGCTCTCCTTATAATGAAAAGATGAAAATGTGGGTGAAAGAACTCCAAGCTTATCCACTCAAGAGAGAGATGGATAGCTCTTGTGAAATGTTGCCTATGTGTTCTTGTCAAAGAATGAGTCCTTAACAATCTTGGCAGCATAACAATGCATAGAATTCCTTGAGAAAGTGATGGTTCTTCATGTCTTTTTATAGCATGGCATTGGGTGATTATGTAACCCTTTTGAGGTGTGAAAAGGGGCTCTTTAGGGCTCAATTAGGTCTTTGACCAACCTACCATGCGGATTCAGCTCAGATTTGATGTCAAATCGGCTTGGGAGCTGATCCATTAGGGGTTGGGAGGCCGACCAATTTCAGTAAATGCGCCGTTTAGCGGGTGTGCGGGATTTTCGCCCAACAGCCGTGCATCGTGCGGTTATGCGCACATGGTACGTTGTTGTTACGCACATATGTGCGCGCACCCTGGTTCTGTAAAGCGCCCTTTAATTTTTGGGTCATTTTGTATAGTTTTTGACCCTTTTTCCATGCTGTGGAATTAATCTTGTGCCATGAATGACTTCTTTCCTATTTTGACGATGCAGAGTTCTTGTCGCCATGTGCAGAGGAAATTTCAGTGATAACAGATGCCCCCTGATGGATGAGGTTAGGAGAAAAATGTATAGCTGAAATCCATCAAAGTTTCTTTTACTGAGAATGGTGTTGTAAGAGAGAGCAAGAGTGGGACCGTGTAGAGCAATCCTTTGGAGAAGAAAGGAACCTGTAGAACTCGACCTTCCATAAGGTGCGTAATAATATACAAGTGTGTACAAACGAGGTGGGCATGCCCCATGCTCGTGCAATGTAACTCTGAAAAAAGATGACTGAAGGGTTGGTGTAGATGACTGCAGCGCCCTCGGGGGCGGTAATGATGAAGGCAAAAGAAAATTCGGCAACTGAACGTACTCTGAACAATAGGCAATGATCGCGGTAATAAGAAGCAACGATGATGTGGGCATTGATGGCCCTACCAAGTTCAGAGGTCTTCGGCAACTGATAAAAAACTGCAACAGTCGCAAAGTAAGGCCCACCGCAACATGAGAAAGTATTGGCGTCGAATGTTGTGGGGGTCAACGACATCAGGGAGCAATGGTGTTTCCCCCTGTGTCATCCAAGATCTCTCATTGAATGGGAAATGAGAATCAAGATACTGTCGCCCTTATGGAAAATTGTGCTGATGTCGACAAAAAGGGGGACGCGGCTTCCAGAAGCAAAAGGGCTCCATGGAATCTACCGAGGTGAGGAAGTGGCAGAGGTACATGGACGAAGTCAAGAAGTGGGAAGACTCAAGACTACCCTTGGCTGGAGAATGTATGAGACAAACAGTGGCCACAACCGTGTGACAAGGTCGAGTGTCAGGGGGATGCCAAGACCGAGGATAAGTTGTGCCAGAGGCGGGACAAGGTGAACAAATTCAGAGAGTAGAGGTAAGTGACCTGGGTAGTACTCTGAAGATATAGACGATGCCAACGAGGGTAAATGAGAAGTAATGCTCCAACCAAGGGTGACATGGGTTGCGTGTGGCAAAAAGGAAAGCAGGTCGCCAACGGTGACGATAAAAGTAAATAACTGAAAAATAAAGGCGTTTGTACAAGAAATAATGAAGAATCGTGGAAAAATGTACAAATACAGAAACGGGTGCCCCAGTGTGAAATGAGTGCCCCAGGGAGGGCAGAAATGTCTTAGAAAACTGATGAGGGGTGGGGGCCCCATTGGAGAGTTTTTGTATGAGGTAGGTGAAACGAATATAGGTTCGCAGATGGGCAAACTGATGGTGGATGAAATGGTGGGTTCATGGTCCTGCGGAGGTGCAGTTAAAAAAGAACATAACCATAAAGCGATGATCTGGGAGTCCATATGGGAAGCTAGCAAAAATGATGAGAGAAGAAGTATGGGGTTGATGCGCAACATGATGAAAGACTACCGGGACTCCCATCCCTAAAGGGTAATGAAGAACAACATGAGTGTCAAAAGTGCCAAAAAAGGTGCTATGAATGAGACAACTCATGTGGGTAAGAAAGCTACCGGGTACCAGTACTGAAGATGCAAAAATAGAGGTGTGAGTACTGCAGAGCCAGAAATGGGTGTCCTAAAGGCTAATATCAGAGGGTGTGACTGGAAATGTAAATGCAATACAGTGGGAGAGACTACATGCCAGTGCTGAGTATATACCTGAAGGAGTGATGTGGAGAGATGAGGATCAAGTACCTGCACATAGAACAACCAAATACCCAAAGTGAACAATATCTGAAGAGAATCAAAGATATGAGCATGTATTTAGATAAATGTGACAATGCGCATGCGTACCTGACCATGGTATGAAAAAAATGTGCCCCGGGGGCTCAGGATGGAAAGTGGCCCAGGGAAAGCTGTGATGTAGGTGGCGGGATGCTGATCCCGTGGCTGAAGATGGCTTGAAAAACGGATGTTGTGGGCTCCCGGAATAGTGAGTGGAAGTCTGGAAAAAGCCCTATATATAGCTGGAGGGCCCACATTGCCACCTCATTTGTACCTGTTGCTACAGTGACTGGACGAGCAAATTCAGAGGAGATTGAGTGATTCCGAGAGCACGAGGTATCCGATCGACGGTGTGCGAGTTTCAGGTTAGTAGTCTGATCCTCCTGCATAGAAATAGGTTTCCAATTTTTGGGCAGGGTAGGTACGGGGGGCCGTACAGGGGTTTAAAGGGGATTTTTGGTAGGATGTGGGCCCACATGCGCGGGCGATTTAGTGGAAGGCGCGCATATGTGCATGCCTGTCCACTGAATAAGCGCGCAGTGGTGTGCGTGAGGTGGAATTTAAGGCACACCCTAGGGGCACGCCTGTGAGGTGAACAGGCGCGCATTAGTGTGCGACTGTGGGGTGAATAGGCGCGCTCCCGAGCGCGCCTGTGGGTGTGACAGGCGCGCTATAGAGCGCGCCTATATTGTGAACAAGCGCGCTCGCGAGCGCGCCTGTGGGAAAAACAGGCGTGCATACGTGCGCGCCTGTATAGTGAACAGGTGAGCATGTGTGCGCGCCTATGGGTGGTAAAACCGCGCCTTTGAGGCAAGTTTTAAAGGGTAAAAAAGGGAGTCTTTTTGATGCATTTGGTGTTTGCATACATTGATATAGGACTCTGTGTTGTGTGCAGGTGGCTAGCAGTGACCATGGATGTACGATGGCGCGAGCGAGACTGGTCGCAGCTGCGAGATGCTATGGACAATGCAGGGCCTGTCGTTCGAGCGGCTTTAGCAACCAGTGGGTTGCTAAATTTTTTTGAGTGCCCTTTGATACAGGCACAGGAGTACTTACTCCAGTTCTTGATCCAGATGTGGAGCCCAGATCAGCACTGCTTCCTCATGCAAGGAGAGTAGATCCCCTTCATTGTGGTGGAGGATATCTATTTTTTGATGGGGCTCCCCTTCCAGGGAACGCCTCTGTCGGCAGAGCCTATGCTGCCGAGGGACACACACCTGCGGGATGTTGCCGAGTGATATTGCTCAGGCGAGCGCTACATGTCTGGGACTGTAGTGAGTATTGGTGGGATAGATTCCCTGTTGCATCGTTGCATAGCGGCGATGATTGTTCGAGTGTATTGGTCACGAGCTACCCACCGGATCAGTGGTGGCGAGCTACTAGTGATGGAGAGGGTGGTGGTGGGCCGTGAGCGGTTCACCCTGGGTTTGACCCTTCATGCGCGGATGATCGTGCAGCTGGACCGTTGTCGGTCCACAGGTACTGGGGAGTTCGCGTTTGGCTCGATCCTGGTAGCCTATTTGTTGGAGAGGGTGCAGATGTTGCACCCACGGGTCCTTCTAGAGGCGCCTGGGGTGCGAGAGCCTCGATTGAGGCGGTGGTATGCAGTTCTGGTTCGCCACGGTGGTGGCGAAGGAGGGCATTATTTTACTGCGCAGGCGACGCAGATATGGTGGCAGATGTCGCAGGTCATGCTTCAGTACCCCTATGATGGGGTTGACTTTCGGGGGGACCCAGACATGGTGTTGCCTCCTGGGGAGGTGTTCGACCATCGAGGCACGTTGTGTACTTGTATGGTTTGATTTATGTTATGTTTTGATATATCAGTTCATATATATGTGATAGAGATACTGATATGATCGGTTGTTGCTTGTTTTGTGCATGTCCAGATTTGACACCTCGCGGGCGCGAGGTGGAGTTGTATAGAGCGCCGATTCAGAGAGAGCCTGAGAGACCTCCATGTGGAGAGAGGAGGCGACGAGATGAGGCTGCGGGGTGACCTGCAGAGCCCGAGAGGGTAGCGAGGAGACATTGGTTCGACGATCCTGGTGCAGGGCCATCACATGCTCCTCCGACCGCAGCCGGAGTGGACTTGGATGATCTATGTCGTCATCAGGAGACGGTGTTGCAGGACATGCCTGAGGGCATGTGGATCTGCATCCAGGACGAGGGGTTCCTAAAGCAGTGTATTGGATTACCGTTACCATGGCGGGGGATTGTGCGACGAGCAGCAGTGCTCGCCGCGATGACTAGCGGACGCCTGTCGCCTGGGCAGGGGGGTCCTGCGGATGTTACACCACCACCTCCTGGGGCTGGTGGGGGTGGGCCACCACCTCCTCCTGAGGGGGAGCAACTGGGGGTGCGATAGAGGCACCCTGATGTATATTGTAGACCTTTTTGATTATATAGGCTGGTGAGCCGTTTTTTGTACCGAGAAGTGGCACGGGCCTGAGGGCTGATGCATTTTTGTTGTATGTAAATATTTGGATGGCCTGAGGGGCCCACATATATATATATGAGTATACATGTTTTTGAGATCCAAATGTGGTTTACATGTGTTTTGTGTTGATGATGATGATTTCTATTCTATCTATATGTTGTGACAGGATGTATGAGATGTTTATGTATGTGTAGCTTGATGTGATATATGCCAATCTAGCACCATGTTAGCTATTTCATCTGTTGTTTGATTCAATTCTCTTGGAATATGTGTAAATGTAATGGAATCAAAATTTTGAGATAATAATCTAACCTGCAGGTTTTTGCGAAAGAAGCACGGATCACGTACACGGTACACATTGTTGATCTGGAGAATGACTAGTTGGGAGTCGAGGAAAACACTAAGGTGACGAATATAATGATGTTGGGCGTCGGTCAGGAGGCCAATGACAGCAGTGTATTCGGCTTGGTTGTTGGTTGCTGGTCCTAAACATATGCCGCTGGAATGTAGCAGTTCATGTGAAGGGGTGTAGAGAGCCCAAGCAGCCGAAGCGAGATTTTGTGTCCAACGGCTGGCGCCGTCGGCGTAACCAATGTGGTAAGCTGGTGGAGGAGTCATCTGTCAATAGCACAAAGGATAGTTTAG
>ML784232.1:1366256-1379630 GCA_009831015.1 Picea engelmannii | reverse complement strand
ACTCAAGAGAGAGATGGATAGCTCTTGTGAAATGTTGCCTATGTGTTCTTGTCAAAGAATGAGTCCTTAACAATCTTGGCAGCATAACAATGCATAGAATTCCTTGAGAAAGTGATGGTTCTTCATGGCTTTTTATAGCATGGAATTGGGTGATTATGTAACCCTTTTGAGGTGTGAAAAGGAGCTCTTTAGGGCTCAATTAGGTCTTTGACAAGCCTACCATGCGGATTCAGCTCAGATTTGATGTCAAATCAGCTTGGGAGATGATCCATTAGTGGTTGGGAGGCCGACCAATTTCAATAAATGCGTCGTTTAGCAGGTGCGCGGGTTTTTCGCCCAACAGTCGCGCATCGTGCGGTTATGCGTGCATGGTACGTTGTTGTTATGCGCATATGCACGCGCACCCTGGTTCTGTAAAGCGCCCTTTAATTTTTGGGTCATTTTGTATAGTTTTTGACCCTTTTGCCATGCTGTGGAATTAATCTTGTGCCATGAATGAATTCTTTCCTGTTTTGATGATGCGGAGTTCTTGTCGCCATGTGCGGACGAAATTTCAGTGATAACAATCACACTTTCTCAAATTGGGAAGCTCTAGAGCAGACACGTGAGGAAGCTCATGCCCTGAAGAAACATAACAAAGAGTTGAAAGGTAGAATGGCCCAGGTATTTGATTTGACACAAAATCTATTGGCCACAAGAAAGCCATCTTGCAACTACTCCTTGTTCCTTATGGAGCGACTTACCTAGTTCCAGATCAAATCAATTGTAGAAGGTAAACCCCATGTAGTACTACACCCAACAGATTTTGTCAAAACTTTCACAGAAGCATCTGCTAGGGATCAACACCTCCTTTGTGAGGCATATTTCCATAACGAAGCCATTCCTGAGAACAGACAGCTAAACCTTAATCCTCTTGTTAGGGACATTTAGATTCGGGCGTTCACCTCCTTTCTCTACAATCAAATCATTTGGCAAGATGACTTCATGGCTGCTAAACACAACGAAGACAACCGTCTTCTATGGATAAGACTAGAACCACAGAATGCAGCCACCTTTGTCAGAGAATATTATGAGTTCTTAAAGAAACCAGGTATGATTGAACATGTTCAGCAGCTACAATCAAGAGTGCTCCAGGATTGTCAGCACATCATCAGAACCATAGAGATTCCTACCCTCCAGGCAAATAACCTGTTCTGGAAGAAATCCACTGAGAAAAGACAAGAACACCATCCTTTTAACCCCACCAACCTTGAGGTAGTAATCTCCAGGGTGCCTAACTACATCCAGTGTGCTCAGCAATGTGCTCAAAACTGGATAGGGTACCGGTTTTATTTTCCTATCCTCTGGTTTCCAATAGAAAGATATCAAATTAAATATAAGCTGCCTAAGAAGACAGAAACAATAGCATGGCAAAGATTACAGTGAGTCCAAGGGTTCAGAATGCCAACAGATAGTACCTCCCAGAGCAAATGGTTGAGTAACTTACACGCTCAGAGTCGGTATCCAGACTCTGATTCAAAGTGACGTTGCCTGAGGACATGCAACACCTTGAGTTGGGGGGGATGTTAGGACCACACAATGTACCTTTTTGCCTATACTTTTTTCCACTATTACACTCTTGATCACACACATTTTAACTCATATTATCACTCTATCTGATATCCAAAGGTAATACAACGCCCCTTCTCATTACTATATGTTTAATCTGTTTTGCATAATATTTTACATCACTCTCGTACTTAACCATTGATTAGAAATGTATAAGTGCTGAAACAATTCAAACTGTAGATTAGCATCTAGGCCTATTGCTGAAACACAAAGCTGTTATACAGTCCAGAGTCGCAGATGCTGAAACACAGAGCTGTTACACAATCCAGAGTCGCAAATGCTGAAACACAGAGTTGTTACACAGTCCAAAGTCGCAGATGCTGAAACACAAAGGAAGTCGTTACACAGTCAGCGGTCAACAACAACCTTACAACAGTCTCACATGAGCCAAGTACCAACCATCGCTCCCACATGAGAATGCTAAAACAGTCAAAGAGCGCAAATCCCGTGGCTGAAACAACCCGCGATTTGCAATGCTGAAACAACATCAGCAGCAACGAGAAGGAACTGTTACTCCAGCCGTAACAACAACACCTCATTCAGCACTTGCAATAGCATTCTATTGCGCGAGACTAGGACATCCTATTCTGGTTTAGAAATTCGATCTAAATAAGAATAGGACTCAAATATACATTGTAATTTTTTATCAATTGTATCGAAGGGGTTCCCTCTTTAAATAAGAGGAAATCACCATTCGAGGGATCGAAGTTTTATGTATTGAGAAAGCTTCAGAGAGAGGGACGTACTTCATTTTCCAGATTGTAATATGATACATTGACAGATGAATAGAAGACTGTTTTGAGCATCCTTCTCTATATTTTTTGTCTCAGGGGAATCTTGTGAGAAGGGAGGGCCCACCTTCTTCACAAGATTCACCCGTTAGTATTATAATGTGTGTTAGTGTAATTCCTGTTTATGCCTTGATTAACTTTTGTCTTGTTGAAACACTACTGTTAATGAATTTTGCTTTGCTGAAACACTACTGAACTTTGTCTTGTTAAGAACTTTAGTTTATTGAATGATTACATTATTTTCACGAAGTTCATGATCATTTTCATTAGTAATATTGTGTGATGATTTTATGAGGTTTGCTAATCAGAGACTGGGTTAAGGGTCCCTGCTTAGAAAGGAAGGGATCAGAAGGCCCTGTTCTCTGTAGATTTCAATTGTTTCTACAAGTGTGCTAGTCAGAGACTGGGTTAAGGGTTTCTGCTTAGAAAGGAAGGGATCAGAAGGTCCTGTTCTCTGTATATTTCAATTGTTTCTGCAAGTGTGCTAGTCAGAGACTGGGTTAAGGGTTCCTTCTTAGAAAGGAAGGGATCAGAAGGTCCTGTTCTCTGTAGATTTCAGTTATTTCTGCAATTGTGCTAGCCAGAGACTAGGTTAAGGGTTCCTTTTTAGAAAGGAAGGGATCATAAGGTCATGTTCTCTGTATATTCTAGTTATTTTTGCAAGTGTGCTAGCCAGAGACTGGGTTAAGGGTTCCTACTTAGAAAGGAAGGGATTAGAAGGTCATGTTCTCTGTAGATCTCAGTTGTTTCTGCAAGTGTGCTAGTCAGAGACTGGGTTAAGGATTCCTGCTTAGAAAGGAAGGGATTAGAAGGTCCTGTTCTCTGTAGAACTAGTAAGCCTCCAGTTATTTTTCACAAGCGTGCTAGTCAGAAATTGGGCTAAGGGTTCCTGCTTAGAAAGGAAGGAATTAGATGGCCCTGTTCTCTGCTAGATAGAGTTAGCCTTCTACGCATTACTGTTTTCATGAAAGTGTGTTAATCAGAAGTAAGGTGTTGAAGTTCCTGTTTGAGAGTAAGGGTCATGTTCTCTGGTTACAAAGTAGTTGTTATTTCCTGTTGCAGTTGTTATTTTAATGTAATCCAGGATTCTTTAGATCAATCTTTAAAGATATGAAATAGGTAGGTTTCTTTCCTGTAACTCAAGTCAGAACTTCAGTTCATTCAAGGAAAGTGTGATTAATATAGTTTTCTTTACTACAAATCTAAGTTGCTTTTGGAATTTAGCATATATAGTGCGTGGTTATCTTTGAAATAAACAGACTTCCCTGGGTTGACAATTTATGTAGCACTTGATTGTTTGAGTTAATTAAGCAATTATAGTGACCAACAGGCTCCTGTTGGCTTGAATATATGGCTCTACTTCTCCTGAGCTTGAACCCCTCGAAAGAACTCGCTGTAACTACCCTACTCCTCCGTGAGATCTGACGGCTGACGATACTTCACGAATTCTCCACAGAGAATTTCGACCGTCCATCTCTTTCTTTCACAAGGAATTCTGCAACCTTTTTACCAAGTGGTTTTCCCACGGTACTCAACTTCCTGCGACGCAAACTTGCAACGCCTTCTCACTATTCCAATGCACAAGCTTCCTATGCTTCCTTCAACGACTGTGGAGACTCTATCCCTTCTGGGGTTTCTCCAACTCCGAGTCTTGAAGAATACTCCTGCACGCACTCCTTGCGGCAGACCTTCAAACACTTCCAAGTGTTGAACTTCCTTGACTCTGCGCACACCTACAATAGTAGTCTCTCAACAAATCATTCGGGTTACCAAACTTGAAACTCTACTCGGCCTACGCACACCTTGCATGGATCCTGTGGCTAACTGCACTTCTGAGGGAATGAGAACAAAAGCTATCTTATCTGAGCTTTCAGAGACAAACCTCTGAACCCTTTGTCAACGCACTCCTTGTGGAAAATTCAACTGCACTCCTTGCAGGAACTCTTGCTCAGATAGAGAAACAATTGAAACTCATTTCCCTTACTCTCTCTCTCTCTTAGATTTTAGACATTCAACAAGAAATCATTCATACATAGCATAAAAGCAATTGCATGACAGAAAGAGTAAATCATTCACGAGCATAACATTCAAAAATGCATACACAGAGAATATTTGAACACCATGAGTCTGAATCAAAGCCTTTTTGTATTAATCTAGAACTTCTATACATGGAATTATTCTACACATCTCTCTGCTTCTTTTCTTCTATTCTCTATGCTCTCAACTGGCATAATCTCATTCTTCTTCTACGTTACAATACACAATGAGGGTGTCTATATCTCGTTTCCCTCTTTCATTCTAAACTATCTAATCTATGCATTAAATTCTATCTACTTGCATTAACTATCATAAATGCCTTCTACCTACTAAGGAGGAGAGAAGATCACTCAAGGTCCATTTACATTTTACAAGTGTGCCTCCACTTGATGACTTCATTAATGTTTCAAGACATTTTCAGAATTTGCGTTGGGTGCTTTTCTAGTTGTCTTTTGTCTCCACGCTGGCTCGCTTGAGATGCTCCTGCATCATACTCCCTTGCTTGAAAATTTTCATGGGCTCCTATCCATGACCTCGCGTATGGTGTGTCCATGCCTCTGGATCTCTGCTTCGTTCTCCCAGATGGAATATTCAATTGGATGGCCCTTCCACTTGACCAAATATTCAAAGTATTACTTTCGCTTGGTCTTCTTCCCGACCCTTTTGTCCAGTATGTGCTCCATATGCGGATTTTATGCAACTGACATCTATTTTGTCCACTGGACCTCTGGATTTTTATTTTCTGTCCCTGTTTCCTCATCTTTATATGGGTACAAATCTGAGATATTGAATATCGAAGAAATTCCGATCCCATCGGGTAATTCAATCTCGTAAGCATTCGCCCCAAATTTCTTCAAGACCTTACATGGTCCAATTTTCTTCATCTTCAGTTTATTATATGTTCCTCTCGGGAACCTTTCCTTTCTCAAATGTGCTAGAATCAAATCGCCAACTTTAAATTGAAGCTGTCTTTTGTACTGATATGTTCTCCGCTTATATTCCTGGCTTGAACTCTGCAATCGCTCCTTCACCTGGCTGTGAAGTTCCTTCATCGCCTCTGCGAAATCTTCCGCACTAGCGCTCCTAGTTGCAATCTGTTCGGAATCCCTTAATTTGGAAATTCCTCTCAGCTGCATGCCATAGACAATATGAAATGGACTCTGCCCCATGCTTCTATTAATTGAGTCATTATAAGAAAATTCCACCTGTGGTAATGTGTTGTCCCATTGGCTGTGGTGTTCTGTCACCAGGCTTCTCAGCAAGTCTCCCAGACTTCTCTTCACCACTTATGTCTGTCCATCCGTCTAAGGATGATAAGACAAACTAAACGATAAGTTAGTCCCCGTCTTCTTCCATAAGGTCCTCCAAAAGTGTCCTACGAACTTAGTGTCTCGATCCGAAACTATGCTCCTTGGTAAGCCCTGAAGTCAAATGACTTCTTTGAAAAACAGATTCACAATGTGAGTTGCGTCACTGGTCTTCTGACATGGAATGAAGTGTGCCATCTTGGAAAATCTATCCACCACCACAAAGATTGAGTCAAACCCTCTTTGTGTTCTTGGAAACCACAATATGAAATCCATGCTAACTGCATCCCACGACTTCTCAGGTATGGGTAACGGTTGATAAAACCCCGCATTTTGTTTCCTTCCCTTCGAATGCTGGCAAATTATGCATATGTCCATGAATCTCTTGACGTCTGCTCGCATTGCTGGCCATAAATATGACTCATTCAATTTTGTGAACATCTTGTCATGACCAAAGTGCCTGGCCAATCCTCCATTGTGTTTCTCCTTCAGTAAATTCTCCCTCATGGAGCATTTTGGAATACAAAGTTGATTACCTTTAAATAGTAATCCTTCCTGGATCATGTATTCTTCCCATTGGCTTCTGTCTCTGAGAATTGGATTCTCAACTGCTTCATATGCCTCTTTAAAATCTGGATCATCTTGACACATGTCCCTAAGATCATCAAAACCCAACGTTTTGACCCTGAACTCCTGCAGTAGCAAACACTTCCTGCTCAAAGCATCAACAACTTTGTTAGCAGTACCAGAAATGTGTTTAATCACAAAAGTGAAAATTTTCATATATTCAACCCATTTTACATGTCTTTGATTCAACTTTTCTTGTTGAGTCACAAATTGTCGTGCATGATTGTCACTGTATAAGACAAACTCTTTAGGAATTAAGTAATGTCTCCATTTCTTCAATGCCTGTATAATAGCATAAAACTCCTTATCATAAGTGGAGTATTTCACTTTTGCTTCATTCAGCTTCTCGCTTAAGTATGCTATCGGCCTGTCTTCTTGACTCAAGACTGCCCCTATTGCAAACCCACTTGCATCGCATTTCACTTGAAATGTCTTCTTGAAATCCGGCAACACCAAAATTGGTTGTTCCGTAATTTTTTTCTTCAACAAATTGAATCTTTTCTCAGCCTTTTTTGTCCAGTGAAAATATTTGTGTCTCTTCTTCACTGTGTCCATCATCGGTGCACTAATCCCACTGAAATTCCTGATGAATTTTCGGTAGAAACTAGCTAGTCCATGAAAACTTCAAACTTCAAAGATATTCTTTGGTGATGGCCAATTCTTGATTACCTCCACCTTATCTGGATCCATCCTCAATTTATCTGCAAAAATAAAAAATCCCAAATAAATGAGCTCTATCTTCATGAATGAGGATTTCTTCATGTTTATCAGCAACTTCTCTTGTTGTAATCTCTTCATCACTGTAGCTAAGTGTTTTAAATTCTCTTCATCTGTTTTAATGAATATCAGTATGTCATATAGATACACAATGACAAAATTTCCGATGAATTCCTTCAGGGCATCGATCATCAACCTCATGAAGGTACTTGGCATGTTCATTAAACCAAACAACATAACAATCCATTCATACAACCCTTCGTTAGTCTTTAAAGTTGTCTTCCATTCGACACCTTCTCTCATGCGGATTTGATGATAACCTCTTTTCAAATCAATATTCAAAAAATACTTTGCTCCACTCAAGCAATCCATCAGATCATCCATCCTTAGCAATGGAAATCTGTACCTGATGGTTATTTTGTTAATCGCCCTTGAGTCAATACACATCCTCCAGCCTCCATCTTTCTTTGGACTGAGTACTGTCAGAACATCACACAGACTCAAGCTTTCCCTGACCAAACCTTTGTCCAACAGATCTTGGACTTGTCTTTTGACCTCTTCATTCTCTTGCGGCGTCAATCTGTACGCAGATTTGTTTGGAAAACTAGCTCCTGGTATGAGATCAATGTGATTACTCACACTTCTGACCGGTGGCAATGAATGAGGTAGTTCATCCACTACTATGTCAACAAACTCTTCCAGCAGTTCCTGAACCTTTTCTGGTAAATCATCTACCCTTGTGTTGGTCAAAACAATCTTCAGTTTCCTGACCACAATGAATTGCGGTTCCTCCTTCTTCTTGACCTTGGTAAGAAGTTCCTTCACACTCATGAGAAGTACAGTGTTACTTACTTCATATTTCACCTCCTTATCCTTGATTGGAAGCAACATGTGAGTCCTACCATTCTTCTCTAGGGTGTATGTGTTCATTCTTCCGTCATGAATCACATTCCTATCATATTGCCACGGTCTACCCAACAATAGATGACAAACATCCATAGAAATAACATCATAAAGTATCTTATCGTTATATCCTCCTATCTTAAATTCAACTAAACAATGTTTAGTGACAGTTACCTGATGTCCTCCTTGTAGCCACGAAACTCTGTATGGGCTTGGATGATCAATCATCTCCAGCTCCAGCTTTTCTACCATCTCCATTGAAATGAGGTTATTTGTGCTACCACTGTCCACAATGGCCTTGCATACCCTGTCCTTGGTTTTGCAAGAAGTCCAGAAAAGTCTGTTTCTTTGGACTGAACTCTCCACCTCTTTCTCTGGCGTCAAAAGAAACTTTTGGATCATCAGTGATCTTCCACCTTCAACATCTTCTGCCTCAATATTTCGCCTTTGCGCTTCAGCTATGTGAGTCTCACCTCCTTCTTTATTTTTGTCTAGACACTCATAAGACTTGTGCTCATTATTTCCACATGTGAAGCATGTTATTACTCCACCTCTTCCTCTTCCTCTACCTCTGGTACGAGGAAAAATATTATTATCAGTGTAATCTCCTCTTTGTTCGGTATGTTTCCCTCTATGTTCATCATATTGCCCTCGTTGTGAGCTTCTACCTCTCTCAGTTCGAGTCTAAGGTTTCGTCCAGTCCTCCTTGGGTTTCTGATTTTTATCCTGGGCAACTGATTTTCCTTTGGGCTTCTGATTTTTATCCTGGGCAACTGATTTTCCTTTGGGTTGACTTTTGCCTCGACCTCTTTGACCCTGCTTTTGGCTCAACTTCTCTTCCACCTTTAGAGCCATCTGATAAGAATCTTCTACCGTTCAGATGGTTATCATTATCATCTCATCCTGAATGTCATATCTCAGGCCATTCATGTACCTGGCAACTTTTTCATCATCTCTTTCTCAATGAACTTCCCTGATGTTCATCCTGTAGAATTCTTCAGTGTATTCTTTCACTGTCATCATCTTCTGTCTCAAGTTTTTCATTCTTCGAAACAAAGTAATTTGATAATCTCTAGGGATGAATTTCACCTTCATCTTCATGATCATCCTGTCCCAACTCTTGATCTTATGCTTGCCTTTGCAGTGTCTATCAGCTTGTAGCTCATCCCACCACAATGTTGCATGTCCCTTCAATCTTGTGACAACATGTTTGAACTTCTTGTCCTCTTCGACATATTCATAGTCAAAATATGTGTCTAGAGCTCTAATCCAGTCTAGAAGCTCCTCTGCATCCAAATTTCCCTCGTAAATTGGAATGTTCATTTTTTCTCTTGCACCCATTCTTGTAATATCCCTAATCAAACATTCGTTTGATACATCTTCGGCTACAACTTCTTCCCCTTCATGTTCATCTTCAATTTCACTTTTAAAATAACTAAGATCCCCAACACCGATTGTGTGCCTCTGTGTTGTCTCCATGTCTTCGAGTCCGGCGCGTAAGTCACGCATTTCTCTTTCTATGGCTGGATCAGGCATCTACCTACCCCTTCTTCTTGGCATTTCCTTATCCTCTTGTGGATCAGGTGTTTGCTTGTCCCTTCTTCTTGGTGGTATGGTGAATTCTCCTTTTCCCTGCTACAGAAAGCAAATAAACCTTTTTGCACTCTGATACCAAATGATGCACGTTGCCCTCCCAACCGTAGGTCAAAAGTCCACGTACACTGGACCTTTCCTCCTCCACTAGCTCGAAGAGATCTCAACAATGGCTCTCCTATTTCCCTTTCGGGAAATCTGCACCCACAAAACAACCTCGAGGAATCTCCCTTCGCGCTTCGGGAGATTGGACTTCGCGATTCCGCGAATCCTGTGGTCAAGCGTCTTGTCTCTCAGACCCCTGAAACCCGAAGTTATGTCGCTTGGCCTTTTCTCTCTCTCTATCACCTTTCTTCTTATCGTGATTTCATGAGTTGCAATGTCAATCAACTCGCCCCCTCAATTCCCAAAACCCAAACTACCGAACCTCCGATGCGCTTGCAAGGTTGACTTTTCAACAGCTCTTCATTCCATCGAGATTTTGAACTTCGCAATTTTGCGAATCCTGATGCAAAGATTTTGGGACTTCACTCCACGAAACCCCGAAATGGTCAACGTAATTTGACTTCCATGTCAATAGTGCACCACCTGTCCACCCTGTTGATTCTATGGCCCACACAATCCTCTCTCCCTCGGGACTTCGCACTTTGTGATTTCGTGAGTCCTGATGCAAATATTTTGGGACTTCCAGTCACGAAACCCCGAAATAGAAATCCACGGTTAAATCCTACGGCTCCTGTTGGCTTGAATCTATGGCTCTACTTCTTTTGAGCTTGAACCCCTTGAAAGAACTCGTCGTAACTACCCTGCTCCTCCATGAGATCTGACGGCTCACGGGACTTCGCAAATTCTCCATAGAGAATTTCGACCGTCCGTCTCTTTCTTTCACAAGGACTTCTGCAACCTTTTTACCAAGTGGTTTTCCCACGGTACTCAACTGCCTGCGACGCAAACTTGCAACGCCTTCTCACTATTCCAATGGACAAGCTTCCTGTGCTTCCTTCGACGACTATGGAGACTCTATCCCTTCTGGGATTTCTCCAACTCTGAGTCTTGAAGAAGACTCCTGCATGCACTCCTTGCAACAGACCTTCAAACAATTCCAAGTGTTGAACTTCCTTGACTCCGCACACACCTACAACAACAATCTCTCAACAAATCATTCAGGTTACCAAACCTGAAACTCTACTTGTCTTGTGCACACCTTGCATGGCTCCTGTGCATAACTACACTTTTGAGGGAATGAGAACAAAAGCTATCTTATCTGAGCTTTCAGAGACAAACCTCTGAACCCTTTTTCAACACACTCCTTGCAGAAAATTCAACTGCACTCCTTGCAAGAACTCTTGCTCAAATAGAGAAACAATTGAAACTCATTTCCATTACTCTCTCTCTCTCTCATATTTCAGACATTCAACAAGAAATCATTCATACATAGCATAAAAGCAATTGCATGACATAAAGAGTAAAGCATTCATGAGCATAACATTCAAAAATGCATACACAGAGAATATTTGAACACCATGAGTCTGAATCAAAGCCTTTTTGTATTAATCCAGAACTTCTATACATGGAATTCTTCTACACAACTCTTTACTTCTTTTCTTCTATGCTCTATGCTCTCAACTGGCATAATCTCATTCTTCTTCTATGTTACAATACACAATGAGGGTGTCTATATCCCGTTTCCCTCTTTCATTCTAAACTGTCTAATCTACGCATTAAATTCTATCTACTTGCATTAACTATCATAAATTCCTTCTACCTACTAAGGATGAGAGTGGATTGCTCAAGGTCCATTTACATTTTACATGTGTGCCTCCACTTGATGACTTCATTAATGTTTCAAGACATTTTCAAAATTTGCACTGGGCGCTTTTCCAGTTGTCTTTTGTCTCTGCGTTGGCTCGCTTGAGATGCTCCTGCATCAAGCCCCCTTTAGCCATTTTATCCTATTTGTGTTCATATTGGCCTTTTGTCACTACTACATATGGGTAGATTATTCCATGAAAATTTTCCACACTTCAACTAGTTTCATATTTTTTTTAAACAGGGCGGGATTTTTTTCGATATTGCGACAAAAGTTCGTTGCAATATCGACGAAAATCTTATTTAAATGTAGTCGAGATTTTTATCGCTATAGTGACTAACTATCGTGGCAATAGTGATGAAAATTTTTCCTATCTCATTGGTCGGTGTTAATGGCTAGTTGACTATTTTATCTATATATACGTGACTTTAAGAGACTTTGCGACACAATTGTTATAGTTGTGACACTGTTCTTGGCTTTTGTTTGAGCTGGTTTTTTTTCCTGTCACCTATCGGTTGAACAAATCCAATTCTCGATCTACATAGCTCAGATTTTGAACTTGCAAGGTTAGTATGTTATTTTTTATCGATGTACTCATTTAACTTGTAATTTTTTTTTCAAATGTCCAAATTTCATTTAGCTTGTTTTTTCCTTGATAATATATTATAATATGTGTAGTACCATATTTCATGTCTTTGGTTTTGGATCTAGTTAGTATATTCTATGGAAAAGGGTATGTGGATTCCATAATATTCTAGGTTTATGGAATCCACATACCTTTTTCTCTTCAATTGTAGTTATAATCTCTCTCTCTTTTCATTGATAAAGATATGGAAGTGCTCTTGAAACTCAACCCTGATCGGTGAAATGATAGTAATTGATTGTCATTTTCTTCTCTCTTTTAATTTTTAAGACCTAACAAAAAAACACCAACAAATCTTGATTGAAGCAAGGACTAATAAGATACATAAACACTAACCCTAAACTTATGTTAGGTATATATGTCGTTATTATATAAAGAAAACCTTTGTACACATATGACCTTATTATAAATATGGTATCTATGTCGTCATGATGTTGATCCTCTACACATATGATCACCTTATTATAAAGATGTTGACATTATTATAAAGATGTAGGTCACTGCAAATAAACATATCATAATCGAAAGGAGTAGCCAAAATATAAAAAATTGAAAACTTAATGTTTGGTATGGTGTAGGTAAGACAATTACTTGTCAGGACAAGGATTTGTCACAATGAATGAAAATGACAGGAAACTTGCTCAGTTAAGAGCGGAATTAGAGGCGAGGGGCGATGGAAAATGTTATTTCCCTTGCTATGATTGCAGAGGCTTGAAAAATAGAAGACTTTTAATAACAACAGACCAAAAACATTGTAGGGAGAAAGGGCATGCCAAAGGGGGTTGTGAATATCGTCCCTTGGTAAGAGGATTCAATATTTAATGTATTCTCTATAATAATCAGTATGTCATGAATTTTAGTAATTATATTTCTTATCAGGATTTTTATATTTTATATACACACTAAATTTTCTATGTTGTTTTTAAATATATAGACGATGCCCCCAAAGTGTCGACCTCCAAAGAGTTATTTGCCAAGTACTAGCAGAAATACTACTTTACATGGAGATGAACTTTGAGATTAGAATATTGAAGTTGTTGATCAAGTTATTAATGATCATATGGATGGAGATAACTTTAGTGATTCAAATAAGGAAGATGAGATACATAGATTGATCCAAGACACATTTTTTCCAATGGATGAGGACAACTAGGATGATAGTCATGATGTTGATCCTCTACTCGAGAAGTCACGCCAACCTCTTTATGAAGGCTCAACAACAAATCTTTTATTTGCTATATTGTTGTTGGTGAACCTGAAGGTTTTGAATGGTTTATCAAACACATGTCTCACACAGATACTAAGGTATTTAATTTGTTAATTATTTATGCCTGCATG